>CABHPQ010094924.1:3862-43999 GCA_902168405.1 Peromyscus aztecus | reverse complement strand
CCATGGGGAGTCAGCAGAGCCTGGTACATTCTGTTGAGGCAGGTCCAAGCTCATCCCCGCTGCACCAAGGCTGTGCAAAGTGTCTCACCATAGGTACTAGGCTCCAAAAAGCCAACTCATGAACTAGGGATGGGTTCCTATCCCACTGCCTGGGGGCCCCTAAACAGTTTAAGGTAAACAACTGTTTTGCCTATCCAGAGGGCCTAGTCCAGTACCATGGGGACTCCTCAGCTATTGGTTCACAGTACATGTATTTCCACTAGTTTGGCTAGTTGTCTCTGTACGTTTTCCCATCATGGTCTCAATGTCCCTTGCTCATAGAATCCCTCCTCTCTCTCATTGATTGGACTCCTGGAGCTCGGCCTGGCACCCAGACATGGATCTCTGCATCTTCTTCCATCAGTCACTAAATAAGGGCTCTATGATGACAGTTAGGGTATTCAGCCATCTGATCACCAGAATAAGCCAGTTCAGGCACCCTCTCAATTATTGCCAGTAGTCTAAGGTGGGGTCATCCCTGTGGATTCCTGGGAACTTCGTGAGCACTCTGTTTCTCCCTATTCCCATGATGTTTTTATTTATCATGGTATCTCTTTCCTTGCTCTCCCACTCTGTACCTGTTCCAGCTTGAACCTCCTGTTCCCCTATGTTCTCATTCCCCATCCCTTACCCTCCATTACCCCTCTCACCCCCAATTTGCTCATGTAGATCTCATCTATTTCTCCTTCGCTGGGCAATCCATGCATCCTTCCTAGGGTCCTCCTTACTAGCTAGCCTCCCTGGAGCTGTGAGTTGGGAATCAATCTTCCTCACGACCCAGCTATGTCACTCTTGGGCCCAAGAAATGCTCAATCATACCACAAGGATACATTGTAGCTACAGTTTTCCTGCATGGCCCAGAGTCAGGACAAATCTCTGTCACCCGCCAGTCCCACAGTCGCTCAGACCCAACCAAGTAAACACAGAGACTTATATTGTTTACAAACTGTATGGCCGTGGCAGGCTTCTTGCTAACTGTTCTTATATCTTAAATTAATCCATTTTTATAAATCTATACCTTGCCACGTGGCTCATGGCTTACTGGCATCTTCACATGCTGCTTGTCATGGTGGCGGCTGACAGTGTCTCTCTCCACCTTCCACTTCCCAGAATTCTCCTCTCTGTTAGTCCCACCTATACTTCCTGCCTGGCCACTGGCCAATCAGTGTTTTATTTATTGACCAATCAGAGCAATTTGACATACAGACCATCCCACAGCAACACATGCTCAACTATGTACATGGCAGCATTATTTGTAATAACCAGAACCTGGAAACAGCCTAGATGCCCCTCAACTGAAGAATGGAAAAAGAAAATGTGGTACATATACACAATGGAGTACTACACAGCAGAGAAAAACAATGACATCATGAAATTTGCAGGCAAATGGTTGAAACTAGAAAAATATCATCCTGAGTGAGGTAACCCAGACTCAGAAGGACAAACATGGTATGTACTCACTCATAAGTGGATACTAGATGTAAAGCAAAGGATAACCATACTGTAATTTCTTTCTAAGAGAAGGCCCTCTATTAAGTATAGGCTGAACCGTGGGGCTGCTTGCCTTGGCTGGAGAAGATAGGTGTTATCCTGTATTCAGAGAGCTATCTATATGCCCCTCTAGCTAATAATAACTGTTCTCTGAGAAATTCTATTCCATAGTTGGTGAGAAATACAGGTACTCATGTTTCCAGGCTCAATTAAATTTGTGTTATAGCCATGGTTGACCTTCAACTCATGATTAGTAAGCTCCTATCTTAGAATTTCTTTTTCAGGGATGCTCTCACTAAGTTATTGTGAATATTATGAATCAATGTAGAAGAAGCTGTCCTTGAATACACAGGGATCTATCTGCCTCTGTCTTCCATGTACTGGGATCAAAGTCTACACTAGCACATTCAGCAATTGTGGGCATCTTCTCTGTGGCTATATCCTTGAAGAAAATGTTTCATCCATTCCTTTCAATCATTACATGCCTAGAGATCATCTAGACACTAATGATTAAATGTTGATAGGGTAAATATTATGCATCTTGTGTTAAGTTTGAAGCAAGAAGGTTAATAGGGAATGATGCCCACAGCTTTTCACTAGTTAGTGGAAGGCAAGTACTCTGCCTCTGAGCTATGCTTCCAGCCCCTCACTCGGTGACTCTGGGTATATCCTTTACCACCTATACATGTCCCAAGTCCCCCACTGTGGGATTCTAAGCAGAGGCCCTACAATTGTGCCACGGTGCAGTTCCTTCAACTGTGGACTCTAGGCAGGTTCTGTATAGCTCTGCAACACATCCAGCACCTGATTGAGAAACAATTGTTCTGTGATCTTATTTGTGTTTTTAGTTTCTTGATTTTGGCCACCTGTTTCATTATTTCTTGACATCCACTCCTTTACGGTTTTTTTTTTCTTCTTTAGATGCTGGAACTTTCAGATGTGCTGTTAAGTTCCTTGGGTAAAATCTATCGAGTATTTTATATAGGCATGTAGAGATACGCATGTGCCTTCAGAATCATTTTTATTGTGTCTCTCAATTTTGTGTGTGTTATGTGTTCATTGTCATTCAATTCTAGAAAGTCTTTAATTTCTTTCTTTCTTTATGTTTTGACCTATTTTACATTCAGAATAGAGTTGACCCATTTCCATATATTTGTAAGCTTTCTGTGTTTTCTCTTGTTGTTTAACAACCATCCATGGCAGGCAGAGAAGTTGCAGAGAGTCATTTGTATTTTTATGTATCTATTGAGACTTACTTTTTGTCCAAATATGTGGTCAATACTGGAGAAGGTTCCATAATGTACAGAGAATAAAGTATTTTCTTTTGTGTTTCAGTGAAATGTTCTGTATATATATGCTAGGTCCATTTGGTTTATAACGTCTGGTAGTTCTAGGAATTTTGTTTAACTTTTGGGTATTAGGTCTCTCACTAACAGGGTATGTGGGTCTCTATGTGTTTTAAAATGTAACAGTCTTTCTTTACCAAGTTTAGTTACCCCTGGTTTGTGGCATACATGATAAATTCACATATCCTCTCTGATTATTTTTACTTTGATGAGTATGTAGTATATCTCCATATTTCTTCTGATTCATTTTTGTGTGAAGTGTATTTTTTATTAAAATGGCTATACCAGCTTGTTTCTTACATTCATTAGCTTGGAAGGTGTTTTTCCAGTCCTTTAACCTAAGGTAAGGTCAATGCTTAATGTTGAAGCATGTTTCTTGGATTCAGCAGAAAGCAGAAAGGTGGATGCTGTTTTTGCATCCATTCTATTCATCTGTGTCTTTTATTATGAAATTAAAAACTCATGTTGAGAGATATTAATAACTAATTATTATTGATTCCTGTTATTTTATTTTGTTGGTGGTATTGGTTTATAACATCTATTAGTTCTAGGATTTCTGTTAACATTTGTCTGGATGACCTCTCTACTAAGAGTGGGGTATTAGGTCTCTCACTATCAGGGTCTGAGGTTCTCTATATCATTTAAGCTATAATAATGTTTCTTTACAAAATTTGGTTACCCTTGTGTTTGTGGCATAGATGATAAGAATTTAATTGTTCTATTGATTTATTTTTACTTTGATGAGTATGTAGTATACGTCCATATTTCTTCCTATTCATTTTTGTGTGAAGTCTATTTTTTTACATATTAAAATGGCTATACAAGCTTGTATTTTACATCCATTTGCTTGAAACATATTTTCTCAACCATTTAACTTTAATTATGTAATGTCAGTGTGTCTTATTGTGTGTACACACATCTGCATTCTTGTTCCCAAGAAGGTTAGACCCTTGGAGTTTCATGTAGCATGAATTATGGAAAGTTGTCAAAACCCTGACTTTGGTCTTGTGAATAAACTTGTCTTAATTGCTCAGCCATATCTCTAACCCATTAAATATTTTAAAGTTTTTTATATCATCTTGATATCAAGAAATAGGGAATATCTCATACAAGAGGAAAACCCTATTCATGTAAATGATTATGTGAAGAACTTAGACATCACTGTAGTCTTCAAGTTCAAGAAAAAATTTCATCTCTTTTTCATCATAGCCTTGAAGAAAGTAAATTACCTACCATGTTCCCTCAAGACTGATGGTGGAGCTCACTGCATTGTGGTTTCTATTTTTCAACATTTGAGTTAGATATTAAAGTGTGATATATGTATGGCAAATATATATAGTCAAATTCAATTTGTGGTCTTTATATTCCTACTGTCTCTTTTGTTCATCTTCAATTGTGCTTTCACATAAAGATAGATATTTTTCTGCTGAAATGTATAGTAGGGAATGCCCATCATCTAAGCAGTTCATTGTTTATTTAAATATCAGGGAATGTGTGATCATACTTTTCAAGTAAGGGTGTCTGGGAAAGGGTGGTGGGTTGTTGTTCTTGGTTTTGTTTTTCATACTTTTACAAATTCTCTTAAGAAGTTCAGTTCTTATCTATCCTAGGTTGGATGTCAGTAATTAGTCTGGGATACATTTGAATTCATGATCCTCATGTGTCAGTCCAGTTAGCAGAAGTCCAAGGGTAGATGATGTACCCCCAGTGTTTGCTATTTTGTCAACATGTTTTTAAAAATGTTAATGTTAAAATGCTCAACAGAGAAGACTATAAGAAATGTTAAATATCTCATGTGTGTATTCAAAGCAGCATTTTTATCTCTCTGGAAGAGATGCAATGAGGTAGGATAATCAACAATCAACTGTATATTTCATAATATAACTTTAGATGTTATGGATAAGTATATACTATTTGAAGTTCAATACATTTTCATGTCCCCATCAGTTATCTGTTTGGACCTTGATGTTGAAGTACTGCTTTCTAAGGGAATTATCCAGAGATGCCAGATAATATAATGGCAATGAGATTTTTTTTAATTTCTGGTGTGTATGAGTGTGTGTGTGTGTGTGTGTGTGTGTGTGTGTGTGTGTGTGTAATGTGATTATGGGTTTTTAGGCCATGACAGATAAGTGGAGACAGGGAGATAACTTTGTGATGTCTACTTTGTTTCATATTCATACGGTGATCAAGAGAAGGTTACTAGCCTTGCACACCACAGACATTTCCCACTAAGTTGTCTAATTCTCAAATAAGATTAGTTTAAAGATTACATCACTGAAATTCTGCATTCTTTTCAGACTATAAACAGTTTCATCAAAGCATAGAGTAAAACAGGACAAATTGAATAATACATCCTATTTGCAAATTAAAAAAACATAGGAAAAGTTCTATCTATAGTTGGCACTCAATGGTGCTGGCGAGAGTTTCCACCTAAAACCTGTGAGAATTTAAGAAAAGATTCTAGAACAGAGCTAAAAAACAGCTTCCTAGTTAAGTCTCTCATGTGAGCCATGATTCAGAGACATCCTGGCATGTTGGCTTGACCAGATTTTCAAAGAAGAGCTAATACCAATACTCTTCAAATTGTTCCACACAATAGAAACAGAAGGAACATTACCAAATTCTTTTTATGAGGCTACAGTTACCCTGATACTAAACCACACAAAGATGCAAGAAAGAAAGAGAATTACAGACCAATCTCCCTCATGAACATTGATGCAAAAATACTCAATAAAATAAGGGCAAACTGAATCCAGGAACACATCAAAAAAATTATCTACCATGACCAAGTAGACTTCATTCCAGAGATGCAAGGATGGTTCAACATATGAAAATCTGTCAATGTAATACACCATATAAACAAACTGAAAGAAAATAAAACACATGATCATCTCATTGGATGCTGAAAAAGCCTTTGACAAAATCCAACACCCCTTCATGATAAAGGTTCTAGAGAGATCAGGAATACAAGGAAATACCTAAACATAATAAAAGCAATTTACAGCAAGCTGACAGCCAACATCAAATTAAATGGAGAGACACTCAAAGCGATTCCACTAAAATCAGGAACAAGACAAGGCTGCCCACTCTCCCCATACTTATTCAACATAGTACTTGAAGTTCTAGCTAGAGCAATAAGACAACAAAAGGAGATCAAGAGGATACAAGTTGGAAAGAAAGAAGTCAAACTTTCATTATTTGCAGATGATATGATAGTATACATAAGTGACCCCAAAAATTCTACCAGGGAACTCCTACAACTGATAAACTCATTCAGTAAGGTGGCAGTATACAAGATTAACTCAAAAAAATCAGTAGCCCTCCTATATACAAATGATAAATGGGCTGAGAGAGAAATCAGAGAAACATTACCCTTTACAACAGCCACAAATAATATAAAATACCTTGGGGTAACTCTAACTAAGCAAGTGAAAGACCTGTATGATAAGAACTTTTGGCCGGGCGTTGGTGGCGCACGCCTTTAATCCCAGCACTCGGGAGGCAGAGGCAGGCGAATCTCTGTGAGTTCGAGGCCAGCCTGGGCTACCAAGTGAGCTCCAGGAAAGGCGCAAAGCTACACAGAGAAACCCTGTCTCGAAAACCAAAAAAAAAAAAAAAAAAGAACTTTTTAAGTCTCTGAAGAAAGAAATCAAAGAAGATATCAGGAAATGGAAAGATCTCCTATGCTCATGGACAGGTAGAATCAACATAGCAAAAATGGCAATCTCACGAAAAGTAATCTACAGATTCAATGCAATCTCCATCAAAATACCAACACAATTCTTCACAGACTTGGAGAGAACAATACTTAACTTTAAATGGAAAAACAAAAAACCCAGGATAGCTAAAAGAATCCTGTATAATAAAGCAACCTCTGGAGGCGTCATGATCCCTGACTTCAAGCTCTACTATAGAGCTATAGTAATAAAAACAGCTTGGTACTGGCATAAAAACCAACATGTGGACCAATGGAATTGAATTGAAGACCCTGACATTAATCCACACACCTATGAACATATGACTTTTGACAAAAGAGCCAAAACTGTACCGTGGAAAAAAAGAAAGCATCTTCAACAAATGGTGCTGGCATAAATGGATGCCAACATGCAGAAGATTGCAAATAGATCCATATCTGTCGCCATGCACAAAACTTAAGTCCAAGTGGATCAAAGACTTCAAACATAAATCCAGTTATACTGAACTTGATAGAAGAGAAAGTAGGAAGTAGTCTGGAATGCATTGGCACAGGAGACCACTACCTAAATATAACACCAGTAGCACAGACACTGAGAATGACAATTAATAAATGGGACCTCCTAAAACTGAGAAGCTTTTGTAGAGCAAAGGACACAGTCAATAAGACAAAATGACAGCCTACAGAATGGGAAAAGATCTTCACCAACCCCACATCTGACAATGGGCTGATCTCCAAAATATATAAAGAACTCAAAAGCTAGACTTCAAAATACTGAACAATCCAATTTAAAAATGGGCTACAGAGCTTAACAGAGAATTCTCAATAGAAGAATCTCAAATGCCTGAAAGGCATTTAAGGAATTGTTCAACATCCTTAGTCATCAAGGAAATGCAAATCAAAACAACTCTGAGATACCATCTTACACCTGTCAGAATGGCTAAGATCAAAACACTGAAGACAGCTTATGTTGGAGAGGATTGGAGCAAAAAGAACACTCCTCCACTGTTGATGGGAATGCAAACTTGTATAGCAACTCTGGAAATCAGTATGGCGGTTTCTCAGAAAATTGGAAATAAGTTTTCGTCAAGACCCAGTTATACCACTCTTGGGCATATACCCAAGGCATGTTCAATCTTACCACAAGGACACATACTCAACTATGTTCATATCAGCATTATTCATCATAGCCAGAACCTGGAAACAAGCTAGTTGCCCCTCAACTGAAGAATGGGTAAAGAAAATGTGACTTATATGAACAATGGAGTACTACTCAGCAATAAAAAAAACAATGATATCATGAAATTTGCAAGCAAATGGATGGAACTAGAAAATATCATCTTGAGTAAGGTAACCCAGACTCAGAAGGACAAACATAGTATGTACTCACTCATAAGTGGATACTAGATGTGAGGGAAGGGATGGCCAGACTGTAACCCACAACTCCAGAGAGGCTAGCTAACAGGGAAAGACCCTAGGAGGGACACATGGATGACCCTGCGAAGGAGAAGTAGATGAGATCTACATGAGTGAACTGGGTGTCGGGGGTGGGGGATGGCAGAGGTTGAGGAGTGGGGGATGAGAACATACAGAAATGGGATGGTCAACCTAGGACAAGGACAGAGTGGGAGGGCAGGGAGGAAGATACCATGATAGATGAGGACATCATGGGAAAAGGAAGAGACAGAGTTCTGGGGAGGCTCTCAGGAATCCACAAGGATGACCCCACCTTGATCTGCTGGCAGTGGTCCAGAGGGTGCCTGGACTGATCTACTCTGGTGACCGGTCTAGCAAATAACCTAGCTGTCATCATACAGCCTTTGTCCAGTGACAGATGGAGGCAGATACAGAGATCCATGGCCAGGCACCAGGCTGAGCTCCGGGAATCCAATTGATGAGAGAGAAGAGGGATTCTGCAGGCAAGGGACATCGAGATCATGATGGGAGGATGTGCAGAGATAACGGACCACACTAGTAGAAGCCCATGAACTGTGTACTGGTGGCTGTGGAGTCCCCATGGGACTAGACTAGGCCATCTGGATACGGCAGACAGTCGATTGGCTCAAACTGTTTGGGGGACACCCAGGCCGGGGGATCAGGATCTGTCCCTGGTCTATGGGCAGGCTTCTGGGAATCGGGTGCCTGCGGTGTGATGCCTTGCACAGCCTTGGTGCAGTGGGAAGGAACTTGGACCTGCCTAGGCTCAGTGTGCTGGGCTCTGCTGACTCCCCATGAGAGACCTTGATTTGGGGGATGTGGGGATGCGGGGTGGCTCTGGAAAGAGGGCTGGGGAGTTGGGAGGAAGGAGGGGGAATCTGTGGATGGTATGTGGAGTGAGTAGAAAATTTCTTAATAAAGAAAAAAACGTGTTTGTGTGTTCAGGAGCCACAGCATCCATGTGAAGATCAGAATTTCCTGACAGGGGTAACTTGTCTTCTTCCATGATTTGAGCCCTGGAGGCTAGAACTCAGGTCTTCAGGTTTGGTGGCCAGGACCTCTGGAAGAGCTATTTTGTTGGCTCCTATACTTCTATTAAAAAAAGATTTATTATTTTTATTTGTGTGTATATGTATGAGTTTGTATATCTGAATATCCTTAGAGAGCAGAGACATCAAATCTCCGTGCATATGGAGTTACAGGTAGATATGAGCTTCCCAACCTGGGTGTTGGTAATCAAACTCTTAACTGCTGAGGCATCTCCCCAACTCCTAACTGCTGAGGCATCTCTCCAGCTCTTAACTGCTGAGGCATCACTTCAACAGTCTCTTTCTACTTTTCATTTTGACCTAGGGTCTCATTGACTTGTCAAGATCTCCTTGAGTTTGCAGGTTTGCTGCCTCACAGCCCACAGTGACTGACATTACAAATCTGTGACACGGGCACAGATTTTCGGTTTTTATATTCAGTGGTGGAATGAATCCAGGATCTGCCACTGGTAGGCCTGTCCTCTACTGTTGTTCAGTGTCCCACCAGGGAGAAGAGAGCTCCCTAGTGGATTCTAGACATATGCTCTTCCACAGATCCATTCCCCAGTTCTGCTTTATTTTTTGTTGTATTTAATTTTCATCTCCTATACATGACAAATCATGTTTCTGGGAATTCTCAATCTGAGAGCTTTCTTTTTTAAATTTCTTTCTTTCTTTCTGGGTCTATTTCTCACTGTTTTTGTTTTTAGGTTGTTTTTTTACTTTGTTTTTGTAACAAAGTCTCTCTATGTAGTACGAGGTGTCCAGGCTGGCCTTGATCTCACAGAGATCCTCCTGCCTCCTCTCGGATTAAGGGCAAGGACCATCACACCCAACCTAGTTCTCTTCGTATGTATGATTCCCTGAACTTCCAATGCACAAATGTGTTCCGTGCAGTTCAACTCATGAGGCTCAGGTGGAAATCAGACAGCAGTTTAGTCATTCACAATGAGGTACCTGGAGTTTTCTCTTAAACAACCATTGGTCCCGAGTGTGGGGACAAAGCCTAAACCAAAAGCAAGCTTTCATCAGGCTTGTGTCCTGACCTTCATTGTTTATGCACCTGGATAACTGGTACGAAAAAATATAGGTCTAAATGTCCCATGGCCAGAGAGGTGGTCCAGGCAGAGGTTGGTCAGGAGGGCAGTGGTGGTAGTCTATTTCATGTCCTCACAGGATTGCTCCAAATATAGAATAATGAGGATGACCACCTGAGTTTCTGCTTAGCTGCACATTTCCTAACACAGGGTAGCAAAGTGGAACTCAGCTTGCTCTGAACTGGAGCCCAGAGATGGTGAGGATGAGTCTGTGTTAGTTTCCCAGCTCCCCCACAAGCCAGCACCCAGTAACTGCTCAATAAATAAAGATAAACTCAGCAAAGTCAAATTTCCAGAGGATGGGGATGAAGGGTGGGTTGGAACAGAGGGTCCACTGTGGAGACAGGGTTTAAATCCCTGTTCTGAAGGAGGAGACACAAAACACTAGGAAGGATCCTTATCTACAATGGTCTAAGTATTTCCTCGTACATAGAGCCCCCAGGAGTCTGTGATTTATGGTGGTGTGGGGTGATAGGTTGGAGAAGGATGTGATCCTGTGTATGAGGCTTTATTGATCCCCAAATGGATGACTCAACCCCTTCATAAAATGAGTTTGAAAAGTGAATTTTGGGTAAATGAATCTTTACATGGGAAGTGAGCAGAGCTTTGGGTACCTTGACTCCTTCAAGACTCATGGTCCTGAGAGAGAGTGGGTGGAGACACAGAGAGATACAGTGATAAGAGACAGAGAGACAGAAAAACAAAAAGAGAGAGTCTACAAAGTATGCCTGAGATGCTATGTAGAAATGGCCATGCTTGTCCCTCCTGCTCCAGAGGCCATGTCTATATTACTGACCCAGTTAGTAGAGATCCTGTGTGCCAGGGTCAATAGAGTGACAACTACCTCCCAAAAGTCATTTATCTATAATACAGCTTCGCAGCCTTGGAACCTCCTACAATATTTATCAGGTCTGGGGGACAGGTGGGGTTTGTCTCAGGTGTATTGCACAGAACAGCAGGATGCCTGCTCAACCCCAAAGCTACATCAGCTGCAGCTGAAGAAAACTTAGTATAAATGGAAGCTTCAGCCCCAGTGAAAACCACAGGTGCAGCCCCTGACCCTATCATAGCTCCCTCTGTAGCTTCAGCCCAATTATGGGCTCAAACAGGCTCCAAGTTTCCAACATATCTACAAATAGTGCCTTATATCTTGCTTCCACAGAACTCATGCACCCCTGTGCCACTTCCAGGAGCTCTTGGTCTTGGAAAGACTTAAATGGTGCAAAGAAGAGATGGCACTGCAGACCATAAATGATGATCTTGGGACATTTCTGAATGTAAGAAGGCGGTAGGTGTCTATCACATCCTGCAGATAACCAGGCCAGGTAGTGGGATTTGTTCCCCATTTCTCAGTGCACCAGCTGCCACCCTGCTGAATGGGAGCTCTGAAACAGCACCTGGCCTTTAGTGCCCTGGGAATCAGGTTTCTAAAACCTTCCCTCAGGTGATGTTGACCAGAGTCCCACAAAACACCAAGCTAGCAACCATAACATATATCCAGAGGACCTAGAACATACCTATCCAGGCTCAGTGATTGCTGCTTCAAGTCTCTGTGATCCCCTATGAGCCCTGACTAGCTGATTCTGTGCACTGTGTTCTCTTGGTGTACTTGACCCCTCTGACTACCATAAATCTTCGCCTCCATCTTCCATGGGGTTCAACAAGCTCCAGTGAGAGATACCCAATTGAGATCTCCAATTGGTACTCTCTCACCATCTAATGTTTGGCTGTGGGTTTCTGCTGCTGCTCCCATCAGCTCTGTCTCTGCTTCTATTGTTAGTATTGATGGAGTAGGCTCTATCATGAAACTCCTGACCCTGCTGGTTCTACCACCCTGCATGCTGGAATTACCGTAGGCTTTTGCCATTTCACCTGGCCCTCATTAATTTGCTTTTTAAACAGAGTGTCTTGGTCATGTTCCAAGCTGTTCTCAAATTTATGGCAGTTCTCTTGTTCAACCTTCCATGTGCTGGAATTAAAGGCATGAGCTGCCATGCCTTATTGTCTGTCATAATTTTAAGAAAAAACTTTCTGGGCTTGGCAAGATGGCTCATGGGCTAAATGTACTTGTTTCCAGGCCTGATTATCTGACTGAATCTTCAGTACAGAATCTTCCATACAATGGAAGGAAAAGACAGATTCCTGCAAATTGTCCTCTGCCCTCCACATGTCACCCCCTTTACTCTTCTCATGAAATAAGACCTAATTGAAGCTTTTAAAAAAGAAATCTCCCTGGTCTGGGAGTGTAGCTCAGACTTAGAGTGCTGTGATTAGAGCAAGGATGAGACCTGGAGACCCACTTCCAGCTGTACCAGACATTTGCTCTCACTTGCCTCTTGGCATGCCTTCTTCACGAAATATCATTTCAAGCTCCCAACCTCACCAAGTTCCTTTCCCTTTTAAAGGATTTATTTATTTTTATTTTATATGTGTGTGGCTGTTTTGCCTTCATGGATGTCTGTACACCATGCATGTATAGTGCCTGTGGAGTCAAGAAAGGGACATCAGATCCTCTGGAAGTGGAATTGCAGACAGTTGTGAATCATTATGTGGGTGCTGGGAATGGAACCAGGATCCTTTGCAAGTGCAACAAATGTTCTCCACACTGAGTCCGCCCTCTCTCTCTCTCTCTCTCTCTCTCTCTCTCTCTCTCTCTCTCTCTCCCCCCAATCCTGCCACACTGTGCTGTGGGATGTTCTATATGTTAAATGTTTCTCTGATAAATAATAAATAAAACACTGATTGGCCAGTAGTAAGGCGGGAAGTATAGGTGGAACAAGGGGAGAGGAGAATTCTGGGAATTGGAAGGCTGAGGCAGAGAGACGCTGCCAGCTGCCACCATGAGAAGATGTTAAGATACCAGTAAGCCACGAGCCATGTGGCAACTTACAGATTAAAAGAAATGGGTTGATTTAAGATATAAGAACAGTTAACAAGAAGCCTGCCACATCCATACAGTTTATAAGTAATATAAGTCTCTGTGTGTTTACTTGGTTGGGTTTGAGCAGCTGCGGGACTGGCGGGTGAGAAAGATTTGTCCTGACCGTGGGTCAGGCAGGACCAGGAAAAACGCTAGCTACAACACAGTTTTTCTTAATACTGGAGATTGAAGCTGAATCCTTGTGCTTGAGAAAGCAAAGAGTTGGACCCCTCAGGTAGACCACCGCTCCTCTCACAACAGTATTTTTAAATAAAAAAGATCAGAAAACATCTTTCCATAAAGCTTTGACTTGCCCTGAATTCACTCTGTAGTGCACACTGCCCTTGGACTTGGCATTCTCCTGATGCAGCTTCCTAAGCAGCTGTGATTACAGGTCTGGGCCTCTAGGTAGCTCATATGCAAGTTTTGATTACATGGAAAGTGATCAATTATTCCTCTCACTTGAAAATCAATAGACTCGAGTTTTTGTGTATTGTTTAAAAATTTTTAAAGTTCTTTAAGTTTTATTTATTTTATGTTTATGAGTATTTGGCTCATATGTAGGTCAGAAGAGTGTATCATATCCCCTGAAACTGGAATTACAGGTGATTATGAGCCACCATGTAGACGCTGAGAATCAAACCTTGGTCCTCTGCAAGAGCAAGTACTCTTAAATGTTGGCCATCTCTCCAAGCCTAATTGTTGTTTGTTTGATTGTTTTGTTTTGTTTTGTTCTGATGGGGAGTTTGCTTTGCTTTGCTTTGTTTTTTGGGTTTTCTAGACAGTTTCTCTTTGTAACCTTGGCTTCCTGGAACTCTCTCTGTAGACTAGGCTGGCATTGAACTCAGAGATCTGCCTGCCTCTGTCTCCCAAATGCTGAGATTAAAGGTGTGCACCACCTCTGCCTGGCTTTTTTGTTTGTTTGTTTTTGAGACAGTGTCTCCTGTAACCCCAGTGAGTTTTCCAGTTGCTGCATAGTCAAAGCTGACCCCCTAACTCCTGACCCTCTTTCTTCTACCTCTCAAGCAGTGAGATTACAGACACACTGTACCAATCTGGTGTGTAGAGCTAGTGAATGGCCTAACTTCAATCATGTTTCAGACCCATCAATCATTTGTCAAACCCAAGAAATGGGGGCTCTATGGGGGGACAGGCATTCTGTGGAGGATGCAAAGCATGTGCGTCTTAAATTTGTGATTCCCATGAGCCCCCTACGTCAAGAATGAAAACCTGAGCTAGATGTAGTGGCTTATACATTTAGTCCTATCACTAGAGAGACAGAGGCAGAGGGTACTCTGTGAGTCTAGGCCAGCCACAGCTACTTAGTGTCATCCTTCCTCAAAAACAACAACAAGACAAAATAAAGCCCCACAAAGCCAGTAAACAAAAAAAATTAAAAATATCAAAAAGCCATGTATCATGGCTCAGTGAAAATTTTTACAAATGCCAGGCTATTGTGGGCTATGACTGACACCCTGTCTCAGGAAATTAACAAAACCCAAAAAGGGATAGGGATGTGGCTCCTTTGCCAGAGTACCTGCTTAACAAGCAACAATTCCTGGGTTCTGTCCTCAGCACTACAGAAACCAGGTGGTGGTACACGCCTGTAATTTTGGCACATCAAAGTTATCCTTATCTACAAAGCAAGTCCAAGGTCTTCAAAAGGATACATGCAACCATACCTTGAAACAAAAAACACAAAAGAAGAAAAGGGAAAAACAAAAACAAACAAGAAACCAAAAGGTAAGGAGCTAGAGATGACTCAAGGAACAAGAGCAGTGTCTTCTCTTCCAGAGGACAGCACCACATGGCCACTCAAAACCAGCTGCAACCCCAGTCCTGGGGGTCTGACACGTGGCCCACACAAGCATCAGCCATGTACTTGGTGCACAGAAATGCATGCAGACAAAACACTAATGCACATAACATTTTAAAAAAATGCTGTGAGGGAAGATGGGGAGAAACAGGGAGGAGTAGGGAGAAGGAGAATAACATTCAGAATATATTGCATGAAAAAATCTACTTTCCATAAAAGAAAAGAAAACCCACAAAATGTGATTAAAAAGGTTCTTTTTAGAGATTGATCATACCTTCTGCAACAGGGGAATTGCTTTCCTGTCTTTGCTAAGTGCAACACTGGCTGGATGACCATTTTTCCCCCCAGCTACTGAAGAAGCAGGGGGAAATGTCCACTTAGGAAATGGGGTTTCCAGAATGGAAAAGAATAAATATTCAATCAGGGCAGAATGTCACCATGAGATAGCTTGTATTGGCTAAAGAGCATAGGTAAGGCACACTCTGGACCTGTAATGTCAACATTGTGAGGCAGAGAGATTAGAAAATAATTGTCATCCTCAGTCATACAGAGCATTTGAAAGCAGCCTGGCTATAATAACTGTCTGACATCCATAACGTAAGTGTGCTGTGGCATAGGTGAGCCCACACACACAATAAATAAATACATGTAATCATTGCTTTTTAAATAGATATTTTTCTTTCATTCTCTTGCCCACTCAGAAATAGTTATTGAATACAGGCCCTCTCAGAAGCTAAGCAAGTGCTCTCTCTGCCTCTGACTGAGCCACAGCCAAATTTATTTTGGTCAGTTCTGCATAAGATTTTGTATTGAGGTTTTATCTGCTGTGGATCACAATAGAAGATCCCCAGGAGTTGGTATGGTAAATCAAGCTCTTCCTTGATACAGTGAGAAGTCATTTGCTGCTTGTCTTTCTCACATCTCTGTGTGGCTAGACTCCTGGGAACAAAAACTAAGGGGTCTGCTGCAACCTGCACAGCCAGGAACCGAGAACTGGCAAGGGACACCGAGGTTAAACAGCACTCTGGACACACCGTGATTCTTCATCCAAAGAGAGCTCCTTTATTGACTATCCCCCAGCCTTATATACCCTGCTACTTCCTACTCTCCATGGGGTCAGGGCACGATCCTCAGGTTCCCATCTGCATCCCAGCAGCTCAACCAAAAAGGAAGACCGCAAGCAGAGAGCTGATTCTTGAAACAATGTTCCAGCAATAGCTATATCGTAAACATCCTGTGACTTACTGACCACAGGAAAAGAGGAAGGACAAAAGGGCACCTTAGAGCAACTTAGGGCAAACAGCCTATGCACAAGGCCTGTTCAGCGTCTGCTGCCAACAGGGGTCACAAGAATAAAGTGAAGGTAGTTCTGCTACCCACAAAAACATATCAATAGCTGGCCCTGGGAATAACAGGGCCAAACCCTCAATAGAAACCAAGCCATCATAAGGCCAAAGGCCCCAGTCCTCCTGCCTAGGAATCCATGAAGAGACTACGGAAAGGTCCAGGTAGAGAGGGAGGGCGGTCACCCACAGAAATGGGTACTCAGGTTTCTTTTTTAATTTTTAAATTTAATTTATTATAATTATTATTGAGACATGGTTTCTCTATGTAGCCCTGCTGTCCTGGAACTCACTCTCTAGACCTGGCTGGCTTCAAACTTAAGAGAACCTCCTGCCTCTACCAGCTGAGTGCTAGGATTAAAGGCCTATACCCCTACTGCCTGGAAATGGTCCCTGTTTTTAGAGGAGGGTCTACAAGTATTGGAAAGTGATAAGGAGGATCATCAAGATCACATAGCCTAAGGTGAGGAGCTGGGCACAGGGTTGGAGCCCTTGGAAGGTGGAGCCAAGGAAGTTTCAGTTTCCCGGTTCCCAGCACAAAGCAGTGCTCAAAAACTGTTCAAGCAGAAACGATGAACTGATTGGTCATTGACACCTTTAATCCCAGTACTTGAGAGGGAAACAGAGTCAGGCCAATCTCTGGGAGTTTAAAAATCCATCTGGTTACATAGCAAGTTCCAGAGAAGCTGAAACTTGAGAGACCCTGTCTAAAAAACAGGAAGGAAAAGCTGCAGGCTCAAGGCCACACCTTCCGTGGGTGTGGCCAATGAGGGGTCGAGGGCTATATAGAGATTGGAATTGAGGAAGTGTTGCAAGACTGCTGGGTGGGGAAGCTGGGGAGGCCCAGCAATCTGAGGTGGTTTGAGCCAAGGTCCTGTGACAGAATCCTAAACACCAGAACAGAGTGTGTGAAGATGGAGGAACCTACTGATTTCCAAGGTGAATTGGGTCTGGGGAAGCTGAACGGATAGTGTGGGTGGTGTAGGGCACTTTATCCCTTGGACAGGAAGGGAGCTGGGAAAGGAAGAGCAGGCCTGTGGAAGCAGCCTGACAACTCCAGAGTGAGTTCCTTCCCCAGCTCCAGCCTCTCTGGGCTGAGGGGCCTGTATGAATATAGGAGCTATTTGTGAGTTCATTTCAAAAATGTCAACACCGAAGGCCAGATGAATGCTAGGACTGAGACACGCAGGTGGAGTTCAGGGTATGAACCAGGGTGATGGTTCTGAGGCTAAGCTATTGTGCTCTGCTCTCCTGCCAAGACCCAGCCCTGAACCCGCAGCTGCATAGGAAGCCAGGAATAACTGATGGGAGAGCTTGATGGGCAGCAGCTGAGGACTGTGGGTCTTTTCTGATCTATGTTATTCCTTCTCCCAGGATTTCCAACACAGGAAGCTCCCCCAATGATCCCAAATGCACACTGGCCCTCTGAAACTTCAATGCCCCCAGGTCTCCAAATGTCTCCAGCCCCACTAATGCCTGGTTGTCTCCCGATACCCCAAAGCCTCCCATTACCTGGAGGTCTACAAACACCTTCCGGACGCCTAATGCCCCATTGTGTCCAAATGCCCCAAAGCCTCCCATTACCTGCAGTTCTACAAACACCTTCGGGACACCTAGTGCCCCGTTGTATCCCAATGCCCCAAAGCCTCCCATTACCTGCAGATCTTCAAATGCCCCAAAGTACCCCATTATCCAAAGGTCTACAAATGTCTCTGGAACCCCCAGTGAATCCAGGCTTCCAGGTTTCCCCACGTCCCTCAGATCCACCGCGTCTCCCACTTCTGGCAACCCAAGTCCCTCCAAATCCAGAAGTCGCCCTCCTTGCTCCAAGGAAGAGGCAGAAGAGAACTATCTACAGTGAGAAACAAAGGAGTGATCTGGAAGCATATTTCAGCGTGTGCAAGTATCCTACCTACCAGCAATGTGAGGAGCTGGCTGAAAGATTTCACCTGACAGAGTTAAAGATCCGGGTCTGGCCCCTCTTATCCTTCTCTTCCCGAGTCAGAATAACAATTTTCCCCTCAGCCACCTGCACCCTGACCAGACCTCCAGCACTTCAGGTGCTCTTTGATTGCTAGGGATGCTAGTCTCCTAGGTACAGAGAGTTGGATAAGTGTTTCCTTAGTGTGGACCCAGGGGTGGACACTGCAACCCTCTTCAATTTTTGTGCAGAAAACTAGGGACACCCGAGAGCCATACTGGTGCGGAGCAGTGTTTCCACGGGTCTAGAGATCAGGGTTCCCTTTGAATCCTCTGCCCTTGTAGCGTAATTTTCCCTTGCGTTCCTCCCTCCTATTGGGCCTCCAAGGTACTGTGGTGTGTTATAAAAGCTGGGATGGAGAGGGAGGCAGAGGCCTGGTTTTTCTACTCAGCAGCTTCACATCTGGGTTTAGACTAAAGTATGAAGCCCCTCCCTCTCCTTGACCTCCTCACTTCTTTGTCCTTCTAGGCGTGGTTTAAGAACGGGAGGGTTAAATACGCTCAGAAGCATCCCCAAGGACATCGCAAAACACCTAGGAATCGAGAGGGTGGAGCCCAAGCTAAGCACACCAGCAAAAGAGATTGTGTCCCTACCCATGACCCTGCCAATGGTGATCCCATGTCCCCAGGCCTATCGGATATCAGCTCCCTTCTTCAACCCAGCCCTTCTGATATCTCCCCAGACCTCAAGTCTTGATCAAGCCTGGGAAAGTTCTGGGTGTGGTGTTGGCTGGTGAAGCCTGAGCTGCAACAACCACTGACCCATTTCCATCAAGAAAAGCCACAGACCCAGTTCAGTCTGTAGCATATGAAGACACAGCAGACTCAGTTCCAGTGGTAAGACCCAGTACCAGCCAAAGCTCTACTATCCCACCTCCTTCATAGATGCAGCATCAACTCAAGCTCCCACCAAAGCTTCACCTGCATCCACAGCCCGAGCCCTCCTCCATGGAGATGATGTTCAAAGTATACCTGCATCCCCAGAGCAGTTCTGGGTTCAAAGCCTCTACAGATTTGAAGTCTCCCTAGATACTGTGTTGTTTCCTGACTTTGCCCAGCCCTACTCACCCCGAGATTATTTCTAGGAACCCTTATATATTTAGTAAGACATTAATTAATGTTCCAATGAGAGGTGTTATCACAAAAAAAGGATGCATGGGCTCAGGAATTTTCTCTGTCTATAATGAGTGGTTGTTTGGTGTGGGCTGATTAGTCTTGAGGATCACCAGGTGAGGTCCTGGTTTTGGTTCATGTTTATAAATGCACCAGCTTCCAACAGGCTACATGTGGATATTGGCTGCTCTCAGAGTGTTAGCCACACCATTTGACTGTGACTGCCCACTGGTCATTTGGAGGTCACTGGAGCAGGCTCTTGGATTTCTAAATCTAGCAGTGAAGTGATTGGGCATAGGTGACTTTAATGCTGATGATATTGCCCAGAGCTCCACCAGGTCCTCATGTGTGGGTTTCCTTAGGTAGTTATTGTTGTGCCACTCAGAACTGAGGTTTTATTGTTTAATTGCCAACTTGTACCCTGGCTGGTTTTTACTGTTTATTGCATTTTTTGGTAATTTTTATTAATTAGAGATGTGCCATTAAATTTGATTCTGTGTTTTATATATGCATTATATATACATAGATCTGGGCACCCCATGGTCCCTTGTGCTCTGTGTTTTGACTATCATAGCTTTCTGAAAAGTCTCTGTAATATTTTCTGAGCCTTAGGTGCAAGAGTGGTGTCCTAGATGGATTAGTTGGGGCTGGGTACCATATAATCACTTTTTCTCTGGATTTGATTGGTTGTTGTTTTCTGTAGTGGTATCCATTTGTTGCAAAAAGTTTGAGCGGTGAGAGCTATACTTGTCACTGTGTATAAGGATTTTGAATGCAGTTAGGAATTATACTAATGTGAAAGTTGCAGCAATAGGGTTTCCTACAGTCCAGGACCTCATCAGCCACGGGTAAATAGCTAAGCTTATGGTGCCAGGCATCAATTCCCTCATAGTTGCCAGACCTTAAGTCCACTTAAATGGCTGTTTGTTACTCTCAGGATTTAAGAGTCACTATTGCATCCTTGGGGATATCTTGCTGTGATATGGGTTTTGTGACAGTACTCCTGGGAAGATGTGAAAAATGTCTCCTTACCCCAGTTAGGGAGAGATAACCAAATTGCAATGATCACCCAAGTCAAACCTGATAAATAATGATTTCTACTGGGGATACTCAGAGGAATATAGGTGAGGGGTTTACTTACAACAGCAGAAATCATTCAAAACTCACAGACAGCTGTGTCATCAAAGCCTTCCCCGGCAAGGGTGAGAGTTCTTGAAAGCTAGAAACCTGGAGTGCACTGTATAGTCCACAAGCAGTTCTGGACTGCAGGTTAAAGAGTGTCTTTTCCTCGTGGCTCAGGTGATTTGAGCCTTCCAGGGGGGTTGGCTTGTCTGAGAGTGTCTCTGAGCAGCCCTTGCTTCTTAGATGTGCTTGGGGCATGAGGGACCCTAGTGAATCTGGTCAGTTTTGGTGACTTTGGGAGCTATTGAGATGTCTACTTACTGAGCTCTAGGAACTTCCCTGCAGGCTTGAAACTTTCACCTCTCCTTCAGATACCTTACTATTCCATTCCCTCTCCCTCATTTTTTTTTTTTTTAGAGTTTCTTGGTGTATAGCTCTAGCTGGCCTGGAACTAGATATGTGGACCAGGATTGCCTAAAACTCTCATAAACCGGTCTTGAGTGCTGGGATTAAAGGCTTGGGCCACCACTCCTGTCACTCCCTTTTTTAACACTGTAAATCCTATTGTCTCACTTCCCCTTTAGCATCCTCTGTCCCAAGCTTCCCTCCACAATGGAATGTTTTCATCTGTGGGACACTGTTATGTAACAGCTGATAGTGGTTGTGCTCAGTGGCTTCACACCTGGGTAGGACTCTTGATTGCTTTTCTCCTTTGGCAACTTGGGTAGTACTTTCCAATATTGTGAGAGCCAGTTCTCAGGGAGGAAGTTTCCAGGCTAGGCATGGTCTCACAGCTGGTTCTCTGGACTATCTGTTTCCATTTAGCAAATGTTTCAATCCTCTTAGGCTCAGAGGTTTCAGTTGGAGCAGGAAAGAATTAAATCAGGTGCAGGGGGATAAGGACATGTAAAGGGCTGTGTGTGCATTAGAATGCCTTAAAAGATTGTGTTTGGGCTTCGAGAGATGGCTCAGCAGTTAAAAGCACGGACTGCTTTCCCAGAGGGCCTGGGTTCAATTCACAGGCCCTAAGTGGCAGAGTACACCCATCTGTAATTCCAGTTCTGGGACATCTGATGCTGTGGCCACATGTGTCCATTTGCAGGCAAAAACACTCAAACACGAAAAAAATTTAAAAATTGCATTAATTTATCTTATGCCTGTACCATGGCACATATATGGAGATCAGAGGACACCTTTTGGGAATTAGTTTTCTCCATTCATCTTGTGGATTCTGGTGATATAACTCATGTCATCATGATAGCACCAATCACTCTTATCCATTGAACTGTCTCAACTGTCCATTTCTTGCTTTGCTTTCAGACAGGTTCTCTACCTTTTAAATTTTTATTTTGGGGATACAGTCTCGCTGCGTGGTGTTGGCTGTCCTGCAACTCATTATGTAGAGCAGGATAGCCCATAATCTCACTTATCCCTAGCTTTCCAAGCTCCAGACCTTCCTGCTCTCCACTCCTGAATGTGGTTGATATATTGTGCACCCCAATAAACTTAAGATTCGTGTTATACCTGAATGTGTGGATGACAGGAATGAGTCATCACACCTGGCTCTCCTTCTTCTTATCTCAGTCCTTGGTAGGAATATCCAAACAAACACACTGTCTTTCCCTCTCTGAGCTAGCTCCTGCTGCTGGGTGGAGGACTACGGCAAGGACTAGAATTTCCCATCTTCTTGGGATATTAAGAGCAGGTGGTTGCCCCTGTTTTGTCCTGGGGTTGGAGAAGATCCCTTATGCTAGTGTGGAAGGGTGTCCCCTGCTGCTCTCCAGACTCAACAATGCATGGAGATAGGCTTAACTTACTGCTCACAGGTGTTTTGAACACACATCAGTTGGGGGCAGAGTTCTTTCATCAGAATTATGTTTCACCTTTTTACAGAGCTGTTCCAGACCCTCTCGTCTCTTCATTTGTTTTATCACTTGAGAAAGGGTTTCACGGTGTAGTCCTCGACGTCCTGGAACTCCCTGTGTAGACTGGGCTGCACTTAAACTCCAAGAGATCTGCTTGCCTCTTCCACAGGAGCACTGGGATTAAAGGTGTACAACGACATATTTAGCTCTTTCTTTGATACAGTCTCTCATGTAGCCAAGCCTGGTATAGGGCTCATCGTGTAGCAGAAAGTGCAAGACCTTGTATTCCTGATCCTCCTGAGTCTGTCTCCTATTAATCTACTCTCCACCCTTCTTATTTATTTGCTGGATATCCACTCATCAACATGCCAGGATACTTTTGAAAAAAAAAAACCCTGGGTGTCACTGAATATCTACCAGAGAAGAATACTTAGACATAAATTCAAGCCAAAAGAAAATGTTTGAGCTGGGGGATGTTTGGGATCCAAGTACAGCACTTTGCGTTTCTCAGAGTGAGATTTTTGAGCGCGCGCGCGCACACACACACACACACACACACACACACACACATGTTCTGCATTCACATACTTCAGATAACAAGAACAGTTACTCAGAAGCCAACCTATAGAAGCCAAAAAAGCAAAGTTAGTACATTTAGAGACTGTGCCAGAGTTATAGACTTTGATATATTAGGTTTTTGTTTTTCATTTTGGCAGGTATGGTATTGTCTACTTTCTGAGTTTTATGGGCTAAACAGTACTTCCACCATGGAGTTAGTTCTGCTAAGGTCTGGGGACCTACTAAGACCTAGGGTCCTGTTACAAGGGTCTCTAGTAGCACAAGCTAGCCTCAAACACTACATGTAGCTGAGGATGACCTTGAAATTTTGGTCTTCCTGCCTCTATGAGTGCTGGGATTATAGGTGTTGCTGGATGTTGAAAACAAAGCTTCATGGATAGTAGCAAACTCTCTGACAAACCCAGCAAGATGTACTGCACACATAGCAATCAATATGTGGAAGCAGGATGGTCAGTAGTTGAAGGTTACCATGGGTTTTATTGTGAACTTGATGCCATCCAGTGCCATGTTAAAACCTGTCTCAAAAAGACAACAAAAGCATTGAAAACATCTGGGACTGCAGGTGAGTATAGTTGCTGGAAGATGTGACAAGATAATCTCACTCACCTTTTGAGACAAGAGCAGCTTCTTGACTTTATGCATGCTGATAATGAATTTCCCCAGAGCAGAGCAGAGACAGCCACAGTCCAGTACAGAACATGGACTTGGGCTCAGCCAGGGAATATCAGTGAATATTGGAGAATGGATTCAGATGGAGCCACTGGACCCATTAGAAATCAGAATCTTGACTCTCATTGAAAAACAAGTGTAAATCATGATAGAGCAGACAGAGTATGGATTCTATCACACATAGGGACAAGAGTGGTAGGTCCTGAAAGTTATTTGCCTGAAGCTTTCTGTTACCTTGAGTTCTAAGGTGTCATCTGAACTCAAAAAGCATAGCCAGTCATTGAGAGTGATGGGTCACTAAATTAACAGTGAAGAGGCCTGCCTTCATTTATGTACTGGTTAATATTTTTGTTGATGTGGCTCAAAATCAGTGAATTCTGTGTACTAGGCAGTTACATGCTCAACGATTGAGTCACATTGCAACCTCTCACTAGGGGAATTCTATAAAGGTGTTCTACACTGAGCAGGATCCCAGATTGTTGTTGCTGTATTCCATGTAAAGGCTCGTTCACTGTATTGTATGCTAATCTCTGGGGGGGTTTTCTATTTATTTTGAGACAGTGTTTTTCTAAGAATCCCAGGAAGTCTTAGTGGTTTGCGACCTTCTTGTTTTATTCTGAGTACCTGTAAATTTTGTTTTGTAATTTACAATTTTGTTCTACCAAGTCAAACCTTAGTGTTTTTCAGAGAGGTTCTCTCTTTGTACCTAAAACTGGCCTTTAATTTTTTACTCTAAAGGTATTCAGAGCCATCCATAGATATTAGTATCCCATTTTAGACTGTGAATTTGATTGTCAGCGAGGATAAATATAACCAAGCACAGAGACAGATTTTAGTATCCCCAATAGATAACTATGGTCCAATTGATCATGCACTCTGGTAACAATGACAGATATCTCTGTTCGAGACAGAATGTAAGTGAAGATCAATAAAGGTGTGCTCAGTGACTGTCTATTCTAACCAGAGCATAACCTTATGTTCTTCCTTATAATGGCTGCATCCCATACAAAGCACAGAGTATGGGTCAAAAGGTCTGTGTACAAATGTCACTCTACTTCTGGCCACTGGATCTTTATTTTGGGTACAGAAGGAGGCTTGTTTTTTTGTTATTAATTTTACTAGTTGCTTAGGATTTTGTACTTTATGTTTTAACTATACTCCTCCCATCCCCAACTCCTCTCCAATCTCCTCCTCCTTGTCTGCCCACCCAACTGGATGCATGAAGGTTTAGGCTGGCCGCCCTCATGGTAATCCTTCAGTCTCAACCTCACACTTGCTGATTTCATGACAGGCCACCCAGGCTTAACTGACTGCTACCATCTCTGAGGTCTTCCTGTGATTGCTGAGTCTTTTGTTCTTGAGACAGGGTCTCGTGGATTTAGGCTAGTCCCAAATTCACTGTGTCTGAGGATTGCCTTGAACCTGTGATACTTCTCTGATACCCCACCTCCCAAGTGCTGGGACTATTGGTGTGTATCAATATACCAAATACCTTGGTGGCCTTTTTTTTACATTTATTTATTTGTTTGTTTATTTTAATTTTGTTATATTTACTTTTATTCTTTGTAGATTATTACATCATGCATTCATATCCCATTTATCTTCCCATCTCCTCACATCTGCCCTTTGCCCTTGCAACCTCCCCCAGTTAAGACCAATTTTAAAAGAAAAACCAAAATCAAACAAAACACCAAAGCAAAAAAAAAAAAAGGAGGAAGAGGAGGAGGAGGTGGAGGTGGAGAAAGAGGAATAATCTTGTCCTGAAAGCTGTAGTGTACCCTGTTGAGACACAGTTTATTCTTTAGTCCATTAAGCTTTATATGCAAGTGTTCATTGCCACAAGTCATTGGTCTGACTTGAGGCATCTGGTTTCTCCTACACCACCAATAATGGGCTCTCACTGAGGCTCTTCTTGGATATTCTGTTGGAGCCTGCCAACAATCAGTTGGGCATCTAGGTGAGGGCTTGCAGATTGTAGAGACAAAGAAGAGGACAGAAAAGAGTTGAGAGGGCTGCCAGTCAATGCTGGACAGTCCCGAGTTTATTTCACAGCCAGCTTATATACAGTCTTGAAGGACAGAGGTAGAACAATGCACAGCACAGGCATTCAACCACTATTTATCCCGTCCTTGATTCAAGGAGCAAATAGTTTCATTTTCTATCTCAATGTACCTCTGGCTGGCATCAGTAGCCTGTGTATGTTCCTTCCTATGGGCTAATCAGGACTTTCTCACAGCCCTGGAGCAAGCAAACCTGAACTCTATTGACTTAGAATAGACTTCAGATTCAAACTGAGAAACAGTCAGTTGTGGGCTCCCACAATGTTCTGTTGTCCTCTGTCATGGAGATACTGCTGTTTTGGATATGTAGGTTCATCCCCTTCACATTATCCAACAGTTCATAGATTCAGTAGATGTTGGGGCATGAAAACACATAGCCCTGGTTCTGGGCCTGGGTTGTAGCTGGGTTGGACAGCTCCCTTGCTGTCCCTCATCATCACTAGCTGTATGAGCTCTCCAGCATTGGCTGAGCTAGCTCACCAAATGCAGTCTACAGCAAGGAGCAGGCCGGTCGTCCTGCTCTCAGGCCATCAGATCCAGGTTCCCCTAATTCACATTGCCAGGTACAGCTCTGCTACTTCACCCAGACAAGGTATAAGGCCCTCTCTTCTGATTGCTATAGAGGGGATATGGTGGAGGAAGGTCAACTCTTCTACTCTCATACCCTCACACTGGTTCACCTGGGCCCTGACAACAGGGTCAGCTCTATTGTGCTGCCCAAGTGGGGTGCAGGGTCTGCTCTCTTGTGTGCTGTAGCTGGTGTGGGCCAGGATTAGTTCTCTCATGCTCATGACCCTGTGGAAGCTCTCTCATCTGCCACAGATAGCAAGGGGCAGAGGAGGAAGTACATCTTTTTGTCTCCCATGCCACCACATGACAGACAAAGGTGAGGCAGGGTCAGCTCTGTTGTTCTCATGCACTCAAGGCTGGCTCACCTGTGTCCCTGGCTACAGGGTCAGCTCTAGTGTGCTTCCCAAGTGAGGTGCACACCTATAATGAGGGGAGCCATCTTTCCCAAGTGCAAGGCGAGCTCTTCCCTGAGGGGTAAGGCCAGCTCAACTGCTGCAGTATCCACTGAGGGATGGGACCAACCATCCCAAGGCCAGTGAAGGGCAGGGACAGCTCAGCACAGTATGGTTCCAATGAACCCATTACTAACATAGGCCATGGACATTACCACACACCCCATCTACAGCAGGACAATGGACACAGACATGGCCCTTGATAGCACCTCAGGCCTGGATGTCACCACAGCCTTGGTGGCAGCACAGGCCACTCAGATCACTACAGCTGTAACAGCAGCATGGCCTCTGGGCACCAGCATGGTCCAGACCCTAGGCATCTGCAGAGCCTTCTATGACAATTGGAGCTATGGGCACTACCACAGACACTGGCCTTCATAGGGCCATGGACCCAGACATGGGCCTATGCAGCCCTCTGTGTCCAGATGTTTCCATGGCTCCAAGAGGCTTCATGGCCCTCAGACACCATCATGGCCTCAGGTTGTGGACTAGACCCCATGCATCTATGTCACCTTTGTTGGCAACATGGACCACAGACATTAATACAGAATCTGGCCGTGATAGGACCATGGACCCAGACATCATCCTAGGCAGCATCCCAGGCCTAGATGACAGTGCAGGCCACCCACACCATCATGGGCCCTGCAGCAGTGTAGTCCTCATACACCAACATGGTCCCAGGGGGCATCCCAGACCTCTAGCATCAGCACAGTTTTTTGATGGTCTCAGGTGCTACAGACATCATCACAGACCGTGGTTGCAGCAGGACCACTGACCCAGACATGGCCCTGGGCCACAGCTTTGGTCTGGACAATACCATGATCCCAGTTGACAGCCATGGCCACCCAAATTGGGTTGGCTTTAACATCGGAACAGTGCTTGGCACATTGTAGACCAGACCCCAGTCATCCACATGGGCCCTGGTGGCAGCATGGGCCAGCAAAGTAAACACAGACCCAGACATGGTCCTTGGCAGCAGCCTGGGTCAGATTGTTGCCATAGCCCTAGGTGGCTGTGCAGGCCACCTATATTGGCATGGCCCTCATGGTAGCAAAGAGGGACACATGGATTGTCCTGAGAAGAGGAAATAGATGAGATCTCCATGAGCAAACTGGGCGTGAGTTGGGGCAATAGAGGGTAGGGGATGGGGGATGAGAACATAAAAGGAGCAGGATGGTTGAGCATGAACAGGGACAGAGTGGGAGAGCAAGGAAAGATATACCATGATAGAGGGAAACATCAAGGGAACAGGGAGAAATGGTATGCTAGAGAATTTCCCAGGAATTTACAAGGAATACTTAGACTACTAGCAATAGTGGAAAGGTGCCTGAACTGGCCTACTCCACTAATCAGATTGGTGAATACCTTAACTGTCATCATAAAGCCTCCATCCAGTAACTGATGGAAGCAGATGCAGAGATCCACAGCCAAGCACCAGGCCAAGCTCCAGGTGTCCAGTATAAGAGAGAGAAGAGGAAATCTATGAGCAAGAGGCATCAAGATCATGATGGGGAAACTACAGAGACAACCAAACCAAACTAGTGGGAACTCATGAAGTGTAAACCAATAGCTGTGGAGCCTCCATAGAACTGGACTAGGCCCTCTGCACAGGCCAGTCAGTTGTTTAGCTTGACCTGCTTAACCGGCCCCAGCAATGGAATCAACATCCATCCCTGGTGCATGAGGGGGCTTTTTGGAGCCCAGTGCCAATGATGGGACACTTTACAGCCTTAGTTCAGGGGGAGGGGCTTGGACCTGCCTCAACTAAATACACCAGGCTCTGCTGACTCCCCATGGGAGTCCTTACCTTGGAGGAGGTGGGAATGGTGGGTGGGTTGGGGGGAAGACTGGGAGGGCAGAAGGGAGGAGAGGTGCATCTGTGGTTGATATGTAAAATGAACAAGAACTTGCTTAATAATAAAAAAAGAAAAGTTTTATAAAAAGAAATAAATGTTTTAGATATATTGGCATTACCAAAACTTATACTGTACTGAAAACCTCACTGTAGAAAAAGCAGTTAACAGGTGTGTGTAAAACAGCTGGAGTATCTAGTATCCTCCTATGAGTGAACGAATGGAAACACATGAACTGTGAGCCAATAGCTGATGAACCCCCAACTGGATCAGGCCCTCTGGATAAGCGAGACAGTTGATTAGCTTGATCTGTTTGGGAGGCATCCAGGCAGTGGGACCGGGTCCTGTCCTCAGTGCATGAGCTGGCTGTTTGGAACCTGGGGCTTATGCAGAGACGCTTGGCTCAGCCTGGGAGGAGAGGACTGGACCTGCCTGGACTGAATCTACCAGGTTGAACTCAATCCCCAGGGGAGTCTTTGCCCTGGAGGAGATGGGAATGGGGGGTGGGCTGGGGGGGAAGCCGGGGCAGGGGGGATGGGGGAGGGAATCCGTGGCTGATATGTAAAATTAAATTAAATTATAAAAAAACAGCTGGAGTAGAATCATGCCTTATTTTTGTGTTAAAAGCATGGTCACTTTTTCCTCTATCCAGAGAGCTAGATATTTCTAGATTGTACTGAGATGATTTCAGCACAATGAGAAGCACTTTTATGTCTATACCTAAACAACCAAAGGAATTTTAGAATTTTTCACCTTGTGACTATGATAAGAGTAACCAGTGGTTTACTAGGGTTAAATTAATAGATTATCAGAACACCGTTGATCAATGCTAAAACTCTGAATCTTTAAAATCTTAGCATAACAATAGTATAGAAAGAGGGAAAGAAATATGAATCAATTCTCATTTCTTACATACTTTTACATACCTTAAATCAATTTCTTAGACCCTCACAACTTAAGCACTCAAATCCTCATGCCTTTTCAGTATACATTTACACACCTGAAATTACTTATTTAAATTCTCACAATCTGAATAAACTTTAAAGTTTTTTAAAGCTTTTTAAGATGAGTCATAAGAGGCTGATTACTGAGACTCTCATTGCAAAGTAAGATCCTTTAAATGAAGGGACAGTAAAGAGTTAAATTGAAGTCTGTTTTGTGAGTTGATCGCTTTCAGTGTGAAACCTGTGAACAAGGGAAACTTCTTTGTATGCCTTTTTCAGCAAGAGACCTAGAAGCTATGGGGAAAAAAATAATGACTGATTTTATATGTGAAATAAACTGACTGGGGATCTGTAGCTGTTGGGGAGGAGCAGAGTGCTTGCTGCTGTTAAACAGATAAAGCTACAGCTAACAATTACCATCATCAGATAACTGATAAGGATAAATTAGATTAGGAAGTGTAATTCAAATACAAATTCAGTTAAAATGCAGAGACTTACCCACTAACTGGATGGGTCCCCAAGGCTCATAGAAGATTATGTTGTTGGCAGTGGACAACAGTCTTCAGATGTCACACCACACAGCATTAGCCTTCTGCTGACAGACCGATGTCTGAGGAATTTTCCTGTGGGGGATGGAATTTGGCAAAACTGACCTGTCTTGGCAAGGCAGTGTAGTGCAGTCAATCCAACAGTTACCACAGTTTGTGCAGGGCCCAGATGACAAGTGAGGCATGAGGGAATTTTGCCATTTTAATGTTACTATAATCAAAATGGAGTCATCTGTGCCTCATCATCTTCTTTAGACACCTTAGAGACAGCTCTAGGATAGACATATTGCTGTCTAGCAAAGAAAGCTTTTTCATTAAACATTTAAATGTCATATTCAACAAATATTTGAGGAACATTAGTGCCAGGACCTATTATGTTTACCTGATTTTATACAAACTATTTATTTTTAGTTCCTTACTTCAGGATTAGTCTATAATACATATACAGAAGGCTAAATAAAGTTTGTTCCTGTAAGTGAATTACATTTTTATTTATCATGACCATGAACGCATTAAAGAATTTGATCATTTAAATGTGACTGGCAATTAACTCTCATGTCTTAATTATCTTTAATAATTTAAAAAATTAGTAGCCTTTTAAAAGATTAGAATTTTACAGTTTTTCCCCTGTTAAGTTTGGGCCTTACAATTTTGAATTGAAGATCATTTAGCATCAAAAGCATCAAACTAAATCTCTAAACCATAAATAGAGTTTCGATAACAAAGAGACTAGATATATAACTTAAAGTCAGTTTCCACCAGCCTGAGTAGAAATTAAGAATTTATAAACCTTATACATCAACATATTTTATTCACCAAGCATATGTTATTTCCCATTTAACATTTTCTAGAAGCCTGGTAATGAATAGAACAAAGAGGTTAGTGGGTAAACATGAAACTCTAAGACAGCTTTTGTTAATGGGAGGAGCCCTGCATAACTTCAGGAATTTATAAAATTTATTCATCAAATATTCCTATTTCACCAAACATTTTGTTCCTTATCTAAAATTTTCTAGAATTTCAGTGTTGATCAGTTAGCAAAGAAATAAGTAGTTAGACATACATTAAATCAGTTTCTGTTAACCTGAGTATGTCTTTACAATCGTGGGAATTTATCATCATATAAAAATCCATCTTAACCCAAAATATTTTGGAGACATGCTGTTGTTTCCTTAATCCAAAAAAGAGATACAATAATTAGCAGAGGGCTCGGAAGGACTAGAAGGTTTTGTAACTATTGCTTTAGGTACTTTATACCATGTGGTCAGCTTAATCAAGATGGTAGCGAAGGTAAAAAGCAAAGGTAAACACTATGTATTCTTTTTAACCTCAGTAAAGATGGCTGCCAGCTACATGGTTAGTTCCATCCTGATGAAGGCATAAGTCAAGATGATGAAGGCCACATGGCAGTTATTTTAAAACATCTATTTTCCTAAATAAGAATTGAATTCAAATTGCATATATAGTATAATATAGAGGATTTATTTTTCTAAAGTGTTGAATCCAAGTTACATAAACGGGATGCTGTAGTAGATCTATTTTTTAAAACTAGAGTTGAGCCACACATATAATATGATGTAGCAAATTAGGGTTACATATGTATTGAATTTCAACTTTTTATCTGTTTTAAGGTGCCTTATTGATAAGAATTTTATAGATTTTAACCATACCTAATAAACTTAAAAATTCTGATATAAAGTATTTGCACAATAGTCTTAAAAGATTTCTTGAGAGTAGAGAAAAATGAAATCAGAGACATAAAGTTTTCAAGAATGAAAAGGAGAAAATCCTTAGTGATTAGGGAAATTAGGAAGTATAGAGAAGACAAAGATATAAGAGATTTGAGGATCATTTTTTTGTGCAAGATCAGAAGTTGTTCTTATATTAGAGAATTTGACAATCAAGTGGACATGGAGCTGTAGTGAGGCCAAGCCATTTGTAGTGTGATAATGAGGCTTATAATGAAATCTCCATGTTTGAAAAGGAAACTGAGTCCAAGGAGGAAAAGAGGAAGAACCACAAAACAAACTCCATCAGAGTGAGGGTTCCACTAATCTCCAAGAGAGCATTAGAAACAGAGGAGAACAGGGTCATCATGAGGGACAAGGGTTTTAAGCAAGAATTCCCCCAGAGGGAGGGTTCCAATATCATGGAGGACCAAGAGTGGCTAAGGAAGAGCCAGAACAGGGAGCGCCAGTGGGAAGCAAGAAAATGCTAGGAAGGATCTGAGAACATGTTGGGGTGTGAAATGGAGGGAGAGAGAAGGTTAAGTGTCATGGTGACAAGAATCTTAATCCACAGCATCCCCAAGTTGACTGAGACACTTATTAGAGAGATATGTCCAAAATCACAGAGGAGAGGCCTCCCTCACTATGTGATAGGGACTTTGTTGGGCACCCATCACTTTCTGGCCCACTAATGTACCCTTTGACTTAGTCCAGTAAAGACAAAGAAGACAACTCTGGGGTGACTCTTACCCATTATAGAAAATATGAGGTGTTAGAGCAGGTAGAGGAGAAAATGGCTGAAGAGGTGGATGTGGTTGATATATTATGCACCCCAATAAACTTATCTGTGGGTCAGAGAACAGAACAGCCATAATATTAAACATAGAGGTTAAGCAGTGGTAGCACACGCCTTTAATCCTAGCATTCCAGAGACAGAGATCCACCTGGATCTCTGTGAGTTCAAAGCCACACTGGAAACAGCCAGGCATTAATCCAAGGAAGTGATGGCAGAAAATAGAAAGGTATATAAGGCGTGAGGACCAGGAACTAGAGGCTGGTTAAGCTTTTAGGTTTTTAGCAGCCATTCAGCTGAGATTCATTCTGGATAAGGACTCAGAGGCTTCCAGTCTGAGGAAACAGGATCAGCTGAGGAATTGGCAAGGTGAGGTGGCTGTGGCTTGTTCTGCTCCTCTAATCTTCCAGTGTTCATCCCAATACTTAGCTTCAGGTTTGTTTTTATTAATAAGACCTTTTAAGATTTGTGCTACAGGTGGATAGGGAGAGGCTTTTTGGAAAGAGGAGTGTTCTCACAGAAGAAGAGGGTAAGTGTCTTAGTAGAGAGATGCTGACATTTTGGGTATTCATGACAGTTAGCAGGCCTAAGGAGCCAAAGATACCAAGAGATACATGACAGGTTCCAAGGAGGGTATAGGAGGCTACTGGAGCAAAAGAGATGGTGTCTTAGCTAGGGTATTCATTGCTGTGAGGAGACACTATGACCATGAGAACTCTTCTAAAAGAAAACATTTAGTTGAGGATGGCTCATTTATAGTTCAGAGGTTCAATCCATTATCATCATGGTGTGTACAGTTGTGGCATGCAGGCACATATGTAGATGGAGCTGAGAGTCCTACATCTGTCAGTCAATAGGAAGGTTACTGACATACTGGTGTTATCCTGATTATAGGAACCCTCAAAGCCCACCATACAGTGACACACTTCCTCCAACAAGGCCATAAAAACTCCAAAAAAGTCTTACCTCCTAATAGTGACACTCCCAATGAAATTATGGAGGTCAATTACATTCAAACTACCATAAATGGAGCAGACACTTACTAAGTGTGGAAGGAAAGAAAATTGGTTGGAGGTAGTAGGCAGAAGAAGTGGCTGAAGCAGCAGACTCTATGATTTGGATAGCTAATGGTGATTGTCAGAACCAGCAGAAACAATTGATCCATACATACCTCAGGAGAATCTGAAATAGTCCAGAAGAGGGACAGAAAATAGTAAGCTGAATATGGCCAGCAGAACAGGCTGGGCCATGAGAGGAGAAAGACAGGGAGAGCAAGAGAGGAAGAGAAGAGGAGGGTTCGAGGGAGAAGGGCCAAGAGAGAGAGGGCAAGTGTACAAAGAGAGCCGGGGGAGTAATACTGTCTTTCTTATATCTATTAACTTCTCTTCTTCTGGTCTACCTCTTCTCTTTCAACTTCTTCCACTCACCAAATTGTCTCTCTTCTAATCTAATGTTCTTGCTTACTCCTTCACACTCATTATCACATACCTAAATAAATCTTGATTATTTGGTGGAGCCAAGCACCTTGCAGCTGCTGTAGACAATGATTTGTTTGTGGTGCTCAGCAGTTAATTAGATAATGCTGTGCCGTGAATAGCTAAGGACAGGTGTCTGACTTTATCAGAGCCGATGCTAGAATCACAAGAGGAAATGATTTCACTAGCCCTGCATAGTGTCTTGACAACTTTCAGCACTCTAATACAAACAGTCAAAGCATGAGGGGAAGGGTGCCTCTACTGAAAGAAACACTGAACTGAACTTGGGCAGCTAGTACTCACTGTGTACCAGGACTTGCCCTGCCTTTGATTTTCCAAGAACCAGAATTTTCCTGCTTTGTGGCATGCATTCAGCCCCTGGTCACATTTCTTAGACCTTGAGGTGTCATCAAGGCACATCTCTCAAGAGCCCTAACAACATTCCCTTTCTTCCAACCCAAAAGGAGCCATTATGTAGAAGAGAACTTAGACTGATCTTTCACTGCCATTGGTTGAATTTGCTACACAACTTTTGCCTGTGTTTTTGACATGTTTAATATTGGAATTCCTTGCTTTTAAGGGTCCCTCAAGTGAAGCCTAGAACTGGAAAAATGTAATAATTCTTATAAAGCTGATGTTAATAAGAATAAAACTCCTTTCTGGGTAGTGGTGGAGCATGCCTTTAATCTCAGCACTCAGGAAGCAGAGGCAGGTGGATTGCTGTGAGTTCAAGGCCAGCCTGGTCTACAGGGCTAGTTCTAGGACAGCCAAGATTACACAGAGGAACCCTATCTCAAAAAAACAAAAAACAAAAAAAGGAAGAAGAAAGCTCCTGGTAGGCTCAAGGGAGAATTAGCTATGCAAAAAGTTGTGTCTTCTGTAGAACCCATTACTAAAGTGGTATTAATAAACATGAGACACAGCATCTGGAAAAAAATCACTAAAGAAGAAAAACTTAGGGAAGTATAAGAAGCTGACAAAATGTAACTGAATCATTAGGTTTTCATGTCCTGCCTTAGAAACACAGAACTAGCATGGACAGGGAAATATTTTGATTATAAAACTAAGGACAAGCCTTGGTACCCTCCTGAAGGTGAAGTAAGCAGTCTTGGGAATCTCGAGGTTCTTCTACCCTTTGCAGGATTGGAATAAACATAGGTACCATATTGAAACAAGCATTTTATTCTGGCTCAATGAACTGTTTGGTTTCCTGAGCAGACTTGTCAGTTCAGGACTTTTCTGATATTGTAGGAAGAATGAAGAGTAGAACACAGCAGGACAGCACTTCAAAAGGCAAGAATAATGGTCTTCTGACAGATATAAAAGAGAAACAGAAACAAGAAAAGGAAAAATTAAACAAGGGATTGATGGATTAGGCTTCTGTAGAAACGTCAGATATTCGTTATAATAGATTAATAAAATAACTCAGGATAATCTTGATGTAACAGGTAGTAGGAATTAACATCTGAACTATTTACTTAGTCAAGTTTAAGTAGAGACATCCTGTCTAGTATTTCTGTAGCAGAAAGTGTTTATGACACCTATTTTAAGGAAAAAGACTTTGAATTAGAAGAACTGATTTTATCATAATGTTAGATTTTAGTTGTCATGAAATTTGGTGTTTGCTCATTTTGCTTTGTTTACATTGATATTGTTATATAATCATGAATGACTTTAGAAAATGTATGTACCATTTAAAGGTTTTGTAACCAATGATTAAAATTTATAAAGAAAATATTTTTGTAGAAATAAAACCTGTGAGAGATGCAGGTTTTCAGAGTAGCCATACCAAGATTGGCTTCCTTTCTTTCCATCACTCATAAAATGAAACTGAAATGTGTCCCATGTCTGATTTCTTGCTGCTCTTACAACCACCCGCATCAGACCCAACCTCATTCAGAGCTGGACTCTGGCAGCTGGCACCAAATGTAGGTAAGTTTTCCCCTTGCTGTCTTGGTTCAAGAAGGACCTCTCTAAGGGTACTGCAGACATGCTGGTATAACAAAAGGCTGGGTGAGATAGTAGGAAGTAAAGAAAAATACAAATGAGACAGACTAACTCCTCTGAAAGACAAATATATATTTATATCATTAAAAGTTCCCCCAAAAAAAGGTAGTAAAATCCAGAAACACAATTTCCCTGAATTTTTACAGTTTGTGCAAAAGACTAGCCCTTGGTTTCCAGACCATGGAACTTTAGACTTAGAAATTTGGAATAAAGTTGGGAAAATATGAAATTTTGGTATACTAAACATAGCCCTGAAGAGGTAGGTGCCTATTCATGCATTTTCTTTGTGGGGACATATTAACCAAACCCTGTCTGCAGAAGAAGGAACAGATCTCCCAGAAAATGTTCCTGAAAGACTCTCTCTTCTTGAAGTGTATGGAATGTAGTGCAAATTCTAATTGGTCTTAATAATAAAAGTCAAATGCAGGGGTAAACACTGAAAGATCAGAGAAGTAAAGGAGCTGGCCAAAGTCACCTCTTATATCAATGACTCCTCTGTCTGAAAGGGGAATAAGCTCCTGTTTCCAACCTGCCTTATCACTTTCTCCCTCTGCCCAGCCATATCACTTCATGTCTGTTGCCTATATAGACATCCAGGCTTCCTTGGTTAGCTAATGGCTAGCTCCACCCTCTGATCATCAGGCAAAACTTATTTGTTAGAAAACATAAAAAATATTATCACATTTCCCTCTTTTTGTCTAAAATAAAAAGGTTATAACTAATATAAGAAAAGCTATATACAATAAGTATGATAACTATATAAATATATACACCCAATAAACATATCAACGTCTAATCCATAAACATTTGACAAATTCAGAGAAAATCTGTCCTATCTTGGGGAGTCCAAAATGTTGTACCTAATTCACTTTCAATTCTAACTTGCATTACCAAACCCCAAACTATCTTTTGATATCTCTCAAACTTAGACGCTTTACACCTCTTTAGTGAATTTCTTTTCTGACTCTGGTAACAGGAAAACCTTTAACTATAAAGTCTCCAACTTCATCAGAGAGCCAAGAAGGAAATAACATTACATGAGTAAGCAGGAAGTGCAAGCAAACGATTTCCAAAAAATATGAGAAATGACAGAAACAGCTGGTTGCCTGGACAGTTACCTAAGGTTCCTCTGTAACATTGGGGCATCCAAATTCTGTCTACAGGCTAGAATATCTGACAGACTTATCTGTGAATCAGGATAGTCTGAAGGGCTATCATACTTTGTCTTGGCAAAGTTCATCAGTCAATTTCTTTGTGTCCTGCTTGTCCAATTTGGACAGCATACTGTCAGCAGTTAAAGCAAGAGCACTTTCGTGCCCAGGGGCTTCCTTTTGCCACAAAGATAGTAAACTCCATATGGAGTTTCTTTTATACCCATCATCTTCTCTGAAGCAGATTGGTGCTGCCAGGAGCAGACATATTTCATTGTCACAAAAAAAAGAACCTGTGTTATTAGAACATCAGAAATGCCATATTTTGTAGATCTCTGAAGTGTGTGAAGATGGCCTCTCTATCCAAAACATATCTCTGTTTCATCTTGAAAACATACCTAATATGACTACAAGTTTGATTGTAATAGATGAATAATGACTAACCTGCATTTTATTATTAAACTAAGTAATTGGTAAAAACAACTTTCAAGGACTAGAAATTTGCATTACATTTTTAAATGAGCTGTATAGGTACAATACCTTGAACAAGATTAAAATGTATATACAGGATGTTCTAACAAAAATGCCTCAAATTTGTATCTATATACAAAAATCCAAATCAATGTAAAATATTTAAGACTATTGGTGTTTTTTGGTTTAAAAGTAGATACAATAATATATCATTATCCTATCATATGTGTATCCCCTTTTTTATTTTTAGAACAAAATCCCTGACTCTAATCTCTTTTGTTCAATTTTTTCCTGACCATTACCAGTAACAACTTGTAACCAACCAACAAATATTCATAACCAATTGAAAGGCCAAAAATCATCCACCTCACCTCTAAATTTATTTATAATGAATGTTCTAAAATGTACTTCCTGTTGTCTAGGGATGATAGCATCTTTAGGGGATCCTGAAAATAAAAATTTGTGTTAACTTTTAAGTCCTGAGAGAGGTAGCTATATCATTTTTTTTGTCCAGTCTCTGCATAATGGTAAAATGCAGGGCTCATCTCAAGTCCTGGATATAGTAGTCTATGAGGCTGGATCAGCTCAGCTAGCCACCTCAAAATTGTCCTTAGCAGTTTGCAATCCAAATCTGATCTTTAGGTGGTGTTTGTCAGTTTAGTGGCGTTATCATAGTCCATGTGGAATCAACAATGTGGGGCCCCATCCTCCTTTTGAAACCTTCAAAGATCACTGTTTGATATGGTCATGGTTCACTGCAGAAAGCAAACATTTTAAATGTCATAGGCAGTGGATCATGAAGAGGTTAAAGGACCATATTTTGTTATGTACATACAGAGTATAAAAACTTAATTCTTAGTTACCTGAGAGAGACTCAAACCTGAAATCACATACAGGAAGCTAGATGAAGACTTTTGCTAGAATTAGTATTTTATATGACCATTAATATCATGACAAAAAGTTTAAAATATAAATGTATTAATCTTATAAATTTTGAGATATTTATACCTTAAGAAAAGTTTTAAAGACTCAAAATAAAACCAAAGAATTATAAGATTAATGGCAATAAAATAGTCCCTTAAATTTGGTTTTTCTTCTGCCCCATATAATGTGGTTCTTCTGACATGAGACAGAGATTTTGAATCTTACTTTAACAAGCATGGTTGGGATTAGAGAAGGGGAGAGTCACACTCCAACTCCAAATACAGTTTTAATTTTTAACTGTACTGGGACTACAAAAAGTCCATTTGCATTATATGTCTTTAGAGAACAGCAGAAACAAACATTTGGGAAGATTTATGAAATTTTATCCTGTGAAAATGTGATATTAATAGGCCAAATTACTCTTTTTCTTGAGAAATTTTTTTGGGATGATTTGTCCTTTTTCTTCAGATGTTTCATTCCTGCAGTGGTCTTCAGATTCCTTACCTGGATGCCTTCATTCTCCAGAAAAGACAAAAACAATAACTTGCCCAACTCGAATCTTGGAGACGTTCCATTTTGGCAAGTTGTATCTTATAAAATGAGAAGCATCTGCCAGTTTTATATGTTAGTATTGATTGAATATCCAAGTTGTTTGATGAACTATCACCACTTCTAACCAAGAGGTCTCTCTAGTTCCAATATAATCTTTACCAATTTTGATAGTATTCATAGCCTATAGGTTTTCTTCTCCTGAAGAAACCAAAACAAAACCCCTTCCCCATCATAACACATATCCTGGTTTCCATTCTGAGGTCAACATATCTTTAAAGTATACAGACTGATCTAATTCAGTAGTTCTTTTTTTTCTGTTCCCTAATGTTTCTCCACACCTGTCATTCCCTTTTAATTAGTATTTAGAAAATTCAAAGTTAATAAAGCATCCTGCAATCTATTTTTCAGGGTCTTTATTATTCCCTTCTGTTTATTTAGCAGATCCTTTAGGACTGATTTGATCTGCTTGCCCTGTAGGATTCTATGGAATACCTGAAATATGCTTTATATTGTAATAAGCAAAAAAACTGTTTCATTTTACCAGAGACATATGCTGGAGCATTGTTAGTCTTAATTTGTACAGGTATACCTGTGATGGCCATAACTTCTAGCAAACATATGAGTACAGAATCAGCCTTTTCAGAACTGAAAACAGTTGCCCATTGAAATCCTGAATAGGTATCAAACAAACATAATATCTTAAACAAGAGTATAAATATACATACAGTATAACAAAATTAACTTTAAATTTGTATCAATAAACTAAAATCTATACCAATGCAAAACATTTTAAACAAGTTGTTCTTTAAAAGTAGGTTCAACAATCCACTCTTTTATCTTATCATATCTATATCCTATATTTCCATATCATATTCCCTGTTCTTTTAGAAAGATACTACTATGACCAATAACAATTTGTAACCAACAACCTAAACTAAGACAAACATTCATAACCCTTTTTTTTCAGGGGAATGTGGGCATAGTTTTCTAGGCTACTTCCTGCTGATAAAGGGTACTCTATTCTTATGGGGATGCTGAGAAAATTAAGAATTATGGTCAAGTTCTGAC
>CABHPQ010094921.1:0-12133 GCA_902168405.1 Peromyscus aztecus | reverse complement strand
ACACCCGGCATGTGTCTGTGTCTATGCTACTCCTGCCCTGGCTTCAGCTCCTTAGAACACATTTGGTAGAGCTGTTTGTCCGCCAGGGGGTGAGAAGCTGGTCATCTGCACAAGGAGGGTCCCAAGAACAAAGCAGGACCTCTTCGCAGTCTTCTGGCCTGACACCATGCAGGGGTCACCCCTGCTCCAGCTCCTGCCCGTGGCCTGGCCTGGGGTGGGGATTGGAACACCAAAGACCTATGACTGGGGTAGCCTCCTGGTCCAAGTCCCTGAGGTCATGAAACCTAGTTGATTGTGTGGCTGAACATTTTCTTCCTTCATGTAAGTTTTTTAAACCATCTGTACTTCCTTCGCTGTGGCCCATTTATATTGAGTTTTGTTCCAGTCATGCGACATTCTGTAATTGTGTTTACACGTGAAGAGAAAGCACTCGGGGCAGGGGTGGCCCGTAGTGGTTCAGAGCACTTGTCCTTGCAGACGACCCAGGTTTGATTCCCAGCACCCACGTGGTGGCTCACAAGCATCAGTAACTCCAGTTTCAGGGGATCTGACCCCCTCTTCTGACTCCCTTGTGCACATGTGGTGCAGAGACAAAAACGCAAGCGAAACGCTCACATAAAATAAAATAAATAAATCTAAAAGGAGTAAAAATAATTAGAAAGAAAGGAAAGAAGAAGGGAAGGAAGGAAGAAAGGAAGGAAGGAAGGAAGGAAGGAAGGAAGGAAGGAAGGAAGGAAGGAAGAAGGAAGGTTGATTGGTTCAGCCTGCTTGAGGAGTTATAATAACAGTTATTGTGTTGGTAACTTTCCAAAGAGATGTGCTGAAGCCGACAGTCATGGATTAACACTTAGGCTTTTTTTACGTTAGATGTTTGGGATGGGAAAGTTGAGTGATGGGTGGGATGGAAGTAGAAAACTGAGCAGCAAATCGGAGAGCCCAACTCTGTCGATGGTGGGCATTATCTTTCTTCAAGTTTTGATCTACAGTATATAGTATATGGCAAATAAGTACCATATTCAGGGAAGTTCAGCCAAAGGCAAAGCTCACGGCATAGGCAAAGTCCAGGTGAAAAAGCATGCCCTATTAGTAGAGCGATAAGGAGGTCACTATAGCTACCAGCAGAAGCAAGTGGCCCATGGGGGGGTGGGGTATGGTCACAGATCAGCTAAATGTTGCTCCAGTAACCCAAAGGGAAATGCAAGGTCAGGGAAGATTGATTGTAGCAAGAGTGTCTCCTAACTGAGTTTCCCGGATCTGAACTTTGTCCTTAAATGCCCCTGCCTGAGCTTGAAAAAGACCAAAAGCTTGAGCCAGAGTTAGGAAGCATGCAGGGGCATAAGCTTTCTTCTGTTTCCCTGGATTTTATGATTCTACAGAAATGGTGAGTAGGGTGTTTTGATCTTGGTAATGTGTAGGACAGAGGCTTCCCTTATCGATGCTTACCATCCCAGAGTTCTTAGACTTGTGCTTGGTTTGTTTTCCACCATGACACGTCAAAGTCATGAGCCATTGATTCCTGAATCTAGGAAGACATAGATCAGATATACTCAGAGGTATGGGACGAAGTCATTGGCCAAGCCAGAAAATCCTCAGACCCAGTGAAGAAGAAAAGCCAGATTGCTGTTTCCTGGGAAACGGGTTAGGAATCAGAGAGAATAAAACGGCCAAGTGACTCAAAATCTTCTATCTCTCTGTAAGGAAGTCAATGGAGGGTAAGTGAATAGCCCAGGATAACCCATAGACAAGACCACTTGGTGGAGTCCCCACCGTCTGGTGAGTCTTCAGAGAGGAGCGGAAATTAGCACCTGTGTTTCCTGCCTACTTTTCGCATCACAGAGGCCTACTAAGACTCAGTGAAGAGAGAAGGCTCACATTCTGATTGTGCTAGTTTCTGTCAACTTGCCGCAAGTGAAAGAAAGAACCTCAGCTGCAGAATCGCCTCCATCAGATTGGCCTGTGGCATGTCTGTAGGGCATTTTCTTGATTAATGATTGATGAGGAAAGATCAAGACCACTGTGGGTGGTGCCACCCCTGGGCTGGTGGTCCTGGGCTGGATCAGAAAGCAGGCTGAGCAAGTCTGTCAGCAGCTTCCTCCCTCTGCTTCAGTTCCTGCCTCCAGGGTCCCACTTGAACTCCGCCCTGACTTCCCTCAGTGATGGAGTATGATGTCGAAACGGAAGCCAAAACCCTTTGCTCCTCCAAGTTGGTTTGGTCAGTGTTTTCCCACAGCAACAGAAAGCGAGCTAGAGCATCAGAGCTATTGCTAATAATTACGTAGGCTACATGGAGACAATTGCTAATACTTCCTAACACTCCACCCCAGAGTCAGGACCCCCGGCTAGCCAGTCACAGGACTGGACTCGTATGAAGCCAATTACAGAGCACACTGTTCCATGAGAAAGAGAGGGTGAGACTCAAGTCCCATATTCTCACGTTAGACGAGGCGTCCCTCCTCCCCTCGGAGTGAAGAGGGCAGGACCACAGCCTGTCAGTCTCCCTCCCCATGCCAAGTCCCAGCAAACCCACACACACTGAGGGTTCAGGATGCTCTGCTCTGCCTTTCCCGGCCCTCCCCTTCCCTCTCTCCCCTCCCCCTCCTCTCCCTCTCCCCCTTTCCTTCTCCTCCACCCCACCCCCCCCCTTCCTCCTTCTTGCTTTGGCTGAGGAGTCTGCTCAGGGAGATGCACCATCATGCTCTTCAGCATTGACTTCTAAGCTGAAGTCACCACTCAGCTGTCACCCTGTGTCTGCAGGCTGTTAGAATACAGAACTACAAACAAAATGGGCTCCAAAGTCGTAACCAGGGGCTCATTCTGGGAACTCGGCTGCACGAAAACCTTTGCTAAGGTGACAAGTGAGAGGCCGAGGGCTCCAGCAGGCTGCGCTGCCTTGCCTGTGAGCTCTGTACAAATGACCGGCTCTAGACCGGGGCTTTCCAAATTATCTGAGCTAAGAGACCAGTCCGGAGCAGGAGGATCACGAGTTCAAGACCTACCTGTCTCAAAACAACAGTGTGTGTATATGGAGTGTGTATGTGTGTATATGTATGTGTGTATATGCATGTACATATATGTGTGTATTTGTGTATGTATGTGTGTGCATGTGAATGTGTGTGTGTGTGTGCATGTGAGTGTGTTTGTGTGTGTGTGTGTGTGTGTGTTTCACTAGATATTTTAAATGCTGGTTAGTGCCAAACTTGTAGAACGGGGAGGAAAGCTAGAGACAGATACAAGATTATTATTAATGGTTTGTTTATAAGAGTCATGATTAGAGACTGGAGAAAATGTGCTTATTTACCCTAAAAGGAAAGCATGCTGGGAGAGTGACGACTCTGAGGTAGAAAGAAGAAAAAAGAGTTCTCAGAAGAAGCGTGGGGCCCTGGTAGGTAGAAATCCTGGCTTCACTGCCGCTGTGTGTGACCTTAAGCAAGACACATAGTATCTCCAGACTGTAATGTCAACGAAGTTGTAAACAAAGACACTGCCTGCCTGCACACTAGGATAAGGACTGAACACACGATCCAGGAGGTGACCAGTTCTTAATAACTGCTCATATAATGGCTCACATGACTGAATAGAGTTTTTGTTTTTACGGAGAATGGTGTGATGGTTAATTCTAGGTTTTAACTCGACTAGGCTAAGGAATATTTAGATGGCTAGCAAATCTTTGTCTCTCAGTGTAGGGGTGAGGGTGTTTTTGAAGGAGGTTGGTGAATGACTCAGTGGACTGAATAGGGAAGATTGGCCCTCAGTGTGGGAAGGCTCCATCAGCTGGGGGCCCAGACAGAATTAAACAGGCAGAGGAAAGGCCAGCTCCTTCTTCTAGAGAGCTCTTCCATCAGAATTCTAGGATGTCTAGACTGGGACTCTGGGACCTGTGTCTGCAGCTCCTCAGTTCTCAGGCCATCAACCTTGGGCTGAAAGTTCCATTCCCCTGGGGCTCCACCTTGCAGGCTGCTTGCTGTGGGAGTGTTCTGCCTTCATAATCACATGAGCCAACTCCTCTGATGAATCCTGAATCCCTTCATGGTGTGTGCTACTATTTGGTGTGTGTGTGTGTGATATTGGTTCTGCCTCTGGTGAAGCATGACTAATACAGATGGTGATTAAGATTTTTGTCTACTTTGAGAAGAGAAATGAAATCTTACAGTATAAATTAGGGCTGAGGATGTGAGAATGTAGTTCAGTAATGCAGTACTTGTATACCTGGGTTTGATTCCAAGAACTAGAACAACAGTAATAATAATTTTAAATTAATTGTTTATAATTATTAAATTAATAATAATGTAAATTGATTATTTATAATCAATAATTATCGTGTTAATAATTATATTATTAGTAATTAATAGTCTGATTATAATTATTAATTGTTTTAAATATTAAAATTATTTAAATAATAAATTATTATTGTTGTTATTATTTTATTAATCCCAAGAAACCCTCTCCAGCAGTGAAAAGGGGTTTTCTTAGTTGATAAGGTCATTTCTGTTTCCTTGCTTTATGGTCAACTCAACAAATACTTATTAAGCATCTACTTGTGAGAAACTGTGCTGCACACAGAGGATACTGCAATGAGCATGGATAGACCCTTGTTCTTAGATGTTGACAGTTCAGAATGGATGCCCATTGGCTCAGGTGGGTTTAGCAACTCCTACTCAAAGTTTTGGCTCCAGTGGTCACCAGCCTTTGAGCACATCATTTAAGCCATCCCTATTATATTTATTTTAAGACCCTTTTGGGGGCCCCACAAGAAGAAATGTCATCATGTGCTACCCAGCCAAAGCCTAACAACATCGTTTCTAGAGAACCTACTGTCTAGCACCCAAGGTCCTTTTGGTAGTGCCTCCCATAGCTTCACATCAATCACCTCCTGCTACATGTAAGGGCTCTGCTCACAGAACCTCAGCCCCATTCAGCATCCTCACCATCCATCTGAACAGTCACAGGTGGAATCTGAGCTACTTGGAAGAGGTCTGCAAGAGATCCCTCTCAGCAGGTGAAGGATTGCAGCAGAGCATCACTCCATGGGCCATTCACCTGAGGTACTCATGCCAGTGTGCACCCTGACCTCTCAGTTATCACCTGACCCCCAAATAAACTCAAACACTAGCCTTTGTGAAGTCCGGAAATAAGACTGCACACATAGAGTCACACAATTCGACAAGGGGACCAAAACCCATTCAATAAGGAATGACAGTCTTTTCAACATCATGTTGGGAAGACCGGATATCTGCATGCAAAACACGGGGATTAAGTCTTTCTTATATACCAGAGGCAAATACTAAGGGAGATTAAAATGTAAATTGAAACCTAAAACTATAAAAATGATTAGAATAAAAAGTGGAGGAAAATGATATGATGTTAGGCTTGGCAATGATTTTATGAGTAGGGCCAAAAGCACACAAGAAAAGAAAAATGAGACAGCTTGGGTCACATCACAATTAAAATCTGCACATTTGAGGGTACAACACAACAGTGCAGCCTTGAGTCAGCAATGTAAAAGGTGACCCACGTGCACGCGGTACAGCTCAGATGGAAAGGTGTCCTGGCAGTTGGGAGCCAAGGAAAACCACAGAGTCACACTGCGCAACGAACCTCACACAAGAGATTTATTGGGAGGAAAAAACCAGAAGGGTGGCTGCCTCTGCTCGGGTGAGAAACAGCAGAGACCTGAACAGGAGGCAGAGTTTATATAGTTTTGAGGGGGAAAGGGATGGAGCTTTTCAGGGTGATGCTTTCCAGGGTGGGGATTGGTGGGATTTCAAGTTCAGCGCTTGGGCGTTTTTACATAGGGGGGGAGTTGGGGGGGTTGGGGGGGGTGAGGGGGTGGGCTGGGTCCAGCCATTGGGCAGTTAGAGTATTCTGTGGCTGTAACTAGGCAGTTGGAGGTTTTCAAAGAAGGGGCCTGGCCACTGGTGTGCCTCAAGTGGTTTATACCATGGAATAGAAGAAAATATTTGCAAATCATGTATCTGAAAAGGGTTTAGACGCTAGAATTTCCCTATGTAAAAAAAAAAAGAAAGAAAGAAATAAACAAAAACCCCTTACATTTCAACAATAGAAATCACCTGACTGGAAAAGAAGCAAAAGGCACCAGACAGGATGGTGCATCCTGTGATCTATGCTCTCAGGAGTCTGATCAAGAGGATTGAGTTTGAAGCCAGCGTGGGTCACATAGTGAGACGCTGTCTCCAAAAAGAAATGAAAAAAGAATTTAAATTGGGCAAAGGACTTGAATGAACATGTATTTAAAAGGCATGTATAAATAGTGGCCAATGAAGGGAAAATTGTTAAGGGTTCTCATTATTAGAAAATAAAATTCAAAGCCACTATAAGATAATACCTTATACCCGTTAGGATGACTACCAACAAAAAAGGAAGGGAAATGGGGCTAGAGAGCTGGCTCAGTGGTTTAGTCTAGAGCAAGTACTGCTCTCACAGCAGACCTGAGTTCAGTTCCTAGCACCTACAACTGTTGGCTCAGCACTTCTCCAATTCCGGCTCCAGGGGAATCCGACGCCGTCCAGCCTCCCGGGGCACGAACACTCAACAGGATTCACACACACACAGAGACATAATTTAAAAGGGAAAAATGACCCAATGGTAGAGTAATTGTCTAGCCTGTGGCCCTGGGTTCAGGTCCCTGTAGAGGGGAGAGGAAGAAGTGGGGAGGAGAAGAGGAGGTGGGGGAGGAGGGAAAGAAAGAAGTGTCGCGGGGGACGTGGAGAAATTAGAAAGTCTTGCACCCTTGGTGAGAGTGGAAAATGGTACCGTGGGACCTGTAGAGACTAAAAATAGACTTTCCAGCAATCCTATTTCTGGCTCTATTTTTCAAAAGAAAAATTTTAAAAGTCTTGAAGAGCTCCTTGTACGCCCATGCTCGTCGTACCATCATTCATAATAGCCCCAGAGTGGAGATACCTCAACTGAATGTCAGCAGACAGGTAAGTAAACAACATATGGCATCTGCTGCAATGAGACATTGTTCAACCTTGAAGGATTAGACACCTGCAACTCCAGCACTGAAAGGCAGAGGCAGAGAATCAAGAGTTCAAGGCCACCCTAGGCTACATAGTAAGTTTGAAGGCTGCCTAGGCTACATGAGACCTGGTCATTAGAGAGAGAGAAAGAGGAGAGAAAAAAATCCAACTCAAGGTAGATAGGTGAACCTTAAAGATGTATAAAATAAACAAATCATTTATATATATATATGATCCCCCTTACTCCACACACATATATATAATTGCTCCATTTACATGAGATGGAAAGTGGGTTAGTGCAGAGTTTTTATTTTGCAAGATGGAGCAGTTTTACAGATGGACAGTAACCATGACACAGCCGTGGAGTGCGCAGAATGCCACTGAGCTGCACACTGCAGAACAGCTAAGGTGGGCGATATTATGCCAATGTGTACCTGACATTAAAAACCACACTTCCCCCATGCTCTGCCCGGCCTTGCACAACCATGTTCTTGGTGCTTTCTACCTAACTTCCTACCCTTTCTCCCCACGTTGCCTCCTCAGTGCTCTTTCCCACTATTCCTCACTCCACCTCACCCACCTGGACTCTGCCTGGCCCTTGGTCTAAAGTCTTGTCGCTGTACTGGTTGGTTCTGTCAACTTGACAAAAACCTAGACATATCTGGGGAGAGGGAACCTTAATCGAGACAATGCCCCCGTCACCTTGGCCTGTAAGCAAGTCTGTGGAATGTCTTCTTGATTGATTGCTGTGGAAGGGCTCAGCCCACTGTGGTCGGTACCACCCCTAGGCTGGTGGTCCTGGATGGCATGAGAAAGCAGGTTAAGGAAGCCACAGGAAGCAAGCTTGTAAGCAGCACTCCTCCATGGCCCCTGCTTCAGCTCCTGCCTTCCAGTTTTCACCTTGAGTTCCTGCCCTGACTTCCCTCAATAATGAGGTGTGACCTGAGAACTGTAGGCTGCAATAAACCCTTTCCTCCCCAAGTTGCTTTTGGTCATGGTGTTTTATCACGGCGAGAGAAAACTAAAGGTCACCAAAGAGCTCAGGCTGCCACCACCACAGTAGAGCTAGGCCTCCACCCCAGGCGTACTCTGGGATCAGCATGGCCCTTCAGTTAGCAAATCTGGAACAGCTCAGCCCTTCGAGGTCAGGGTGGTGAACAGGTACAGAGGGCCTGAAGCCAAGGTATTGTATTTGATCCCCTTACTCCACACACATGATGCTGGGCACATGTAGAAAGACCATAGCACATATATACATACATATATGTGTATGTATGTATGTATTTTGGTGGGTGAGGTGTATGTAGTACACAACCATTCAAACCACAGCCATCCCACACTGATTTTTCTTTTCAATCACATAAAAAAAGAGGCCATTACTTTTCAACCTTCTAGCTAAGATCATAGGTTTAATAAGAAAAAGCCATATACATTTTCTGTTTTGTGCTTTTCATTGAAAATTTCATAATTTTGTTCTTATTTCTTTTTTTTGTCTTAAACTTTTTTGTTTGCTTATTTATTTATTTTGGATTTTAACAAAGTCTCCCCTCTTTCCAGCTCCCCCTCTCCCCAGCTCCTCCTCTTCCGCTGTTTCTTTTCAGATACAGGTGAGCTTCCCTTGGATGTCAGCCAGCGTTGGCATAACAAGTTGCAGTGAGACTAGGCACCTCCTCTCCTGGTAAGGCTGGATGAGGTAATCCAGTAGAAGGAAAGGTCCCCAAAGCAGGCAACCCAGTCAGAGACAGGCCCTGATCCCACTGTTCGGAGTCTCACAGGAAGACCCAACTGTCACATACATGCAGAGGGCCTAGCTCAGTCCATGCAGGCTCTCTGGTTGTCGGTCAGTCTCTGCGAGCCCCTACAAGCCCAGTTAGTTGGTTCTGTGGGGTTTCTTGGGGGTGCCCTTGACACCACAGGGTCCTACCATCTTTCCTCCTCCTCTTCCACAGGATTCCCTGAGGTCCGCCTTAATGTTTGGCTGCGAGTCTCTGAATCTGTTTCAATCAGTTGCTGGGTGAACCCCTTCTGGTGACAGAAGGAAATTTCATTATTTTGCTCTCATTTCTGTCCACTCTACTCGAGAATTTCCTTTTTCTGCCGTCTTTGTAGACTCAGAAGCAGTTTGCACATGGCAACATCGGCATCACCAGGAGAGGTTGTTAGCTGTTCAGCACCTCGGTCCCCAGGGAACAACCAAACCAGTATCTTCACTTTAACAAGATCCCCGGGTAACTGTACACACATTAAAATGAGAATCTTAGAAGACTTCTCACTGCTGTGGGACACTGGATCTCCTCGCTCGTCCGCCTGTTCATACAACTGTCTAGGAAGTTACAAACGCATTCCCGACTTGGGTCTACCGTCAGATGCCGGTTCTAGGCACTCATGCAGAAGAGCCTAGGCAATGGTTATTATGTGGGAGCTTCTGATATGTAGTTAGAGCTGAAAGCCACTGAATTGTAACTTAAAAGAAAATATCACAGAATTCCACGTATTATAAACTGGCTTAGAGTTGGGAAAGGCAGAGGGAGATGTGTGGAGACCCACAGAGGTTTCCTAGTGAGAGCTGAGCTTGCTTTACCCAGCAGGGCTGCAAAGGGGAATGATTGGACCACGGACCTGGTTATCAGGTGTTTGGAAGGGTCTGCACTTAGCTGTGTGGTATGCTTTGATCTAGCAAGGGGGAGATCTTTTGCCCCACCCATTGGCATTGTTATAAAAAGCCCCTTTGAATCGACAGAAGGGGCCGGTGGGTTTTGATCCAGGTCCTCCCGAAGCTATCCTGTCTGTCTGTCTGTCTGTCTCCTCTCTGCTGTCTTTCTATCTAAAAGTTCCTTATTCCTCTCTCCTCCTCATAGGAGCCCTTTAAAAGGTGGGAGCAGGCTTCCCACAGAAATGATGGAATGTGAGTAGTTTTTATCCTCAACACAGAACAACACGACTCTGCAAGATTGCATGGAGAAGTAAGACCTCATAAAAAAGGGTCCGCTCTTGCTGTTTATTTCTTATTTTCAGTTTCCTCAGCAGCTCCCTGAACCTCTATTCACTGGTGTTCCTGGGCTTCGCACCAGACTCCGTGAGAATGCAGGGCTCCTGCTCCAGTGCTCTCGTACCAGGTGTGGCTTCCTACTCTGCTAACGAGCCCTGGGGCAACGCTGTCTGTCGCTAAGGTGCTCTTTGCTGTTTTATGGCAGTCCCCTTGTACTCACAGTGCTAAAGCCATCCACTTAGGAATGTTGTGATCTCAGCGCCGAGTTCTTTTACATAGTTCCTGCTAATCAGCTTTGTTGACTTCATGTCCTGCTTCTCAACTGAGCAACTTTGGAGTCCCCACCAGTTTGCCCTGTCCAGCTCTTCAGCATTTCCCCATCTGTCCTGGAGCCCACTGGGAATCTATTGTAATCTAAAGAAAGGGTAAGGGTCCAGAGCCTCGGAGGCTGGGGAGATGGCTCAGCCTGTTGTCGGGTGTTCTGTGTGTTCTGTGTGTCGCGGGACACAGGGGAAAGAGGGTCACTACAAGATGCAATTTGGGTCTTTCACAGCAGGGAGAACAGTTTCTGTGAACTGAAACTCGAACAGCATGCAAAGACATATTTTTGATCGTTACACAAAACTTGTTTTTTGGGTAAAACAAGTTCCTCATACCAAAGCCCCTGATCTAATCTATGTTTTTTGAAGGAAAACATGACACCCCTTACAACTTCAGTCCTTTTTGTGTGCTGTTTGCAGTACCCAATAAGTCAAGATGCTCCAGGTGTGCCAGGACCATCTTGTGACCAAAGACATGTTAAAGGTTGTAAAGCTCCTTCAGAAAAACAACTCTATAAGTCACAGAAAATAATCATTGTTTTCCACAATGATTTCTTCAAGGTCAAAATACTTCTAGAAAACAACTATTCATTCTGAAGTTTACCCTAGATACAGTGAAAACAACTATTTCATTTGCAAGTTTACCTGAGATACAATGGTTCTACTAATTTCTCCTCTGCAGTCTGTAAAGTGCTTGGCATGAAAGCCTGAGAACATGAGTTTGGGGAGCACACCAGCAATCCAGTGCCGGGGAGGCAGAGACAAGAGGATTCTGGGTCTCACGGGCCAGCCACTCCAGCCTGCGAGCTCTGGGCGCAGTGAAAGACCCTGTCTCCAAAAACAAGGTAGAGAATGGTTGGGAGACGCCTAAGCACCCACGCATGCTCACATATCCACACACAAAGTAGAACGGCTCATAAGTCACCGGGGACATCCTTTTTTTATGGTTTTGTTTGTGACTTTGGGGCTGAGCTTTGTCATTCAGTCCAGGCTGGCCTTGAACTCATGCCTACCCGCACTTCGCCAGGCCTGGGATTGCACATGAGGGTTTTCTTCTGTGTGGTCACAGACAAGGAGAGAGCCCCTCTGCGAGGCTGTGTCAACATTTCCATATCTGCTCATACTCCTCTTTTCTAGTCCAGAAACTAGTTCTTTTTACAAAGTTTAGAGGGTTTTGGTAGTCAGTGTGAGGAAGCTTCCTAAACATTTGAAGGTGAAATCCAATTGATTTATCAAATCTTAAGAATTCCCACCGCCGTCATCCCTAGGACATGACGAGCGGCTTTCCCATTGTTATTGAAATATTCATCGTCCTTATAAATATTTTGACATTTTTGGAAGTGCCAAAAATACACACAATGTGTCCTGCTAGATATGAGTAAGGCAGGACTCTTGTTTTAGCTCAGAGTTTCCTTCAGGTGGGGGAGGGGGTGACTACTGCCGAGAAGGAAGTACAATCGGCCGAAGAGTCACTTTCCACTAACAAGAAACATTTCAAGAAAGGGACCAAAGGACCTAAGTCCCCTGCAAGAAAGGCACCCTGGTGCTGGGAGTTGTTTTGGAGTCGGGAGTTCTGACTGATAGGTGCCTGGAGCAGCTCAATCTTTTCCTGCCTCAGAGTGTTGATTGTACAACCAGGAAGCAGTACCACTTAGGAAAATCTCTTCCAGCTCCCAAAGATTTTGGGGGCAGGGGTGGGGGGTGGGGGCTGAAGAGTTGGCTGTGGCTGCACTGGCTGTTCTTCCAGAAGACTTGGGTTCGATTCCCAACACCTACTTAGTGGCTCACAACCTTCTGTAACTCCAGTCCCTGGGGATCCGGTGTCTTCTGTTAGCTTCCAAGGA
>CABHPQ010094919.1:0-19640 GCA_902168405.1 Peromyscus aztecus | reverse complement strand
TTTTTTTTTTTTATTAATAAGAGCATTTAGCAATTCTTGATAAAGTCCCTCAACCAAAGAATGGAATAAGAAAATGTGGTACATTTATACAATAGATAATTACTCAACTGTTAAAAACAGTGATAAAGTGAAATTTGCAGACAAATGGATGGAACCAGATAAAAATCATCCTAAGTGAGGTAACCCAGACCCAGAAAGACAAATATGGCATGTACTCACTTATAAGTGAACATTAGTGATAAAGGATAACCATGCTATAAACCAGACTCAGAGAGGCTAGGTAACAAGGAGTGCTCAAAGGGGGGCATTTGTATCTTCCTGGTAAGGGGAAATAAAAGAGATATAGTGGATGGCCTGCAGGTTGGTGGGGGTGGGAACATGAAGGAACAGGTTAGAGTTTGGAGGGGTGTGTACTGAAAGAAACAACTGCAAAGGGGGTGCATTTCATGGTCAGGTAGAAACCTTGTCAAAGGAAAACTACCAAGGATCTGGAAAAATGACCCTAGATAAGACTCCTAGCAGTAATGGATACATAGCCTAAACTGGACATCTCCTGTGATCAGGCAAGACTTCCAGTGGAGGGATTGGGAAAACAATCCAGTCACATAATTTTGACATACAGTCTGTCATGCCCATGAGGTGTGCTTGGGTAAGGGTAGTGCAAAGATTATGAGAATGGTCAGCTAATGACTTTTCCAGCCTAAGACCCGTGCCACAAGAGAAAGCCCACCCCTGACACTGTCTGGGGCACCATGACACAGAGGCTGGATGGCATAGAAAACTAGGATAGAACCAAACATATATGGAAAAAAGGTCAATGTAATGTTGCCTAATATTATTCTGCTATTCTCATCAATTGGAGACTAGTCCAATTGTTCTCAGAGAGGAGTCTTCCAGCAACTAATGGAAATGGACACAGAGACCCAAAGCCAAACATTAGTCAGAGTTTGGGAAATCCTACTGAAGAGAGGGAGGAAGGATTTCAGGAGACAGAGGGGTCAAGTCTTTCACAAGAAAATCCACAGGATGAACTAACCTAGGCTCAAGGAACTCACAGAGACTGAAGCAAAAATTAGATAGCCTGCATAGGCCTGCCCTGACCCTCTGAATCTATGTTAAAATTGTGTGGATTGGTCTTCCTGTAGGACTCCTAACTTTTGGAGCAGGGGCTGTTTATGACGCTTTTGCTGACTTTGGGGCCCTATTCCTCCTACAGTGTTGCCTTGCCTAGCTCTAAAATAAGGGGAGGTGCTTAGTCTTACTGTGACTTGGTATGCCATATTTTGTTGATATTCATGGAATGCCTGACCTTTTTAGAATAGAAATGGAGGGAAAGAGAATGAGGAGGGTAGAGGGGAGGTAGGAAGAGAGACAGAGAGGAAAGGAGGGAGGGGTAACTGCAATCTATTGTAAAATAAATAAACAAATAATATATTTTTTAAAGGTACCTATTCAGACTCTATATCAGCTAACCCATTCTTAGGTCCAAAAATATGTAATATAGGACAATATTCCTGAGAACTACTTGACCTTGATCAAATCTCTTCTATAGTATTCCCTTCAATTTACATGGAAACTATTACAAAATTCTTTAAGGATCTAGAACCATACTGGACTGTACCCTACTTTTATATGAGTATGTTTCAGTACATTAGGTTTGGTAACACCAGCATTCCTGAACACATTTCAGTGACTGTATTATGATGAAATAATTACTGTGAAATCAGTTAGCAATAAATTTTAGCTCTATTAGAATCACATGACTCTATGTGATCACAAGTATACATGATCTAGCATTAACAAATATGTCATGAAGCAAATTACTGTATTTGTATCATGTAAAGGAATAATAATCTGACTAAAAATATTAAGGAATGGATTTACAAATATAATTAATGACTAGTATTATTTAAGATTCTAATACATTATGCAAATATTCAATTTCTCTAGGCAAAATGTAGATACTAATTCATTTTTAAATTTTAAATAAACAAGAATTTTTTAATTAAACATTTTAAAAAGGGAATTTTTATTTCTCTTTTTCTTACATAGGTGAAAGAAAATGATCATAAAATTAACTACATGTACATAGTTATACATAGATCATAACATTACTAATATACAATTCAGTTGCATTTAGGTCATTAACAATATTTTTAACAAGCAGTCTACTCAAACATAAAATGTTTTCATTAATATAAAAGAATGTCCCATACCTATTAAGCAACTAGTGACGAACCTTTCAGGAATTGAAAGAACACCTATTTCTTTATAAATTAATCTTTGTATAATCTGCCAAATAAATTGAATTATAGAACCTGAAAGACATTTGTGTCTTCAATTTTTGTCTTTAATAATGAGATCTGGAGTTTAATTCATAGTGCAACACTTACCAACACTGTAGCCCTTATAATGGTTAGTTAATATTTTATCATTTAAATATATTATAACTTGCTCATTGATTTAATAAGTTACAAACATTTAGCCGGGCAGTGGTGGCACATACCTTTAATCCCAGCACTTGGGAGGCAGAGGCCGGCAGATCTCTGTGAGTTCAAGGCCAGCCTGGGCTACAGAGTGAGTTCCAGGAAAGGCACAAAGCTACACAGAGAAAACTTGTCTCCAAAAACCAAAAAAAAAAAAAATATCCTGTTCACAATTTTGACTATTATAAATAATATAGAGATTAACCTACATGTATATGAACTAACTTGAGTACATGTTTTATGTTTGTTGAAATTAATTCATCAGGTGGTGGTGGTGCACACCTTTATTCCCAGCACTCAGGAGGCAGAGGCAGGCAGATCTCTGTGAGTAAGGCTACAGAGTAAATTCCAGGAAAGGTACAAAAGTATACAGAGAAACCCTATCCCAAAAAACAAAAAAGCAAAAAAAAAAATTAATTCTTTAAGAAATGCTTATATTGTATTTTTACTATATTCATCCCTCTCCCCCATACCTTCCAAGATTCCCTCTTCCCCCATTCCATGACCCACTCAACTTTATGTCCTTATTCATTTTATTTTAACCCGATTAGTACTGATGTGTTTAGTAATGTGGTCATTCACTGGAGAGTGATAGACATCCCAGGAGTTACACCCTTAGAGAAAATAGACTCTCCCTTTCCAAGCAGCTATCAATCACCTATAGCTCCGCAGCTAGTATCTACTTCTAAATTTTTGTTATAAACATTGAAGTTGAATTACACAGTCACACAGTATAGCATGTTTGACCATTTGAAGCAAATGCACTATTTTCAACAGAAGGCAAAACATTTTATATCATCACCAACAATGAATGAAAATACAAGGGTTTCCAAGTGTTGTGAACTCATCTGTATTACTCTAATTGTTCTTGGGGTTTGGTTTGCTTTTGTTTTTGTTTTTGAACATGATTTAAAGTTTTATTGAATTTGAGTTCTGTAAAAGATGTGGTGAAAGAAATTTGTCTGTTTAAGAGAAATTGTTATTGTGTTCCTATAATTCTTCAGTGTAGTGTAAGAACAGTCCATATCACTAATGACAGAAAGGTTAAAAAATATATCATTAACTGATACGACAGGTCTTGATGAGAATACAAAGGGACAGAGATGAATATGTTTACATTTTTTTTATTTTACAATACACTTCAGTTCTACATATCAGCCACGGATTCCCTTGTTCTCCCCCCTCCCACCCCCCTCCCCTTCCCTCCAGACCACCCCCCATTCCGACCTCCTCCAGGGCAAAGCCTCCTCAGAGGACTGAGATCAACCTGGTAGACTCAGTCCAGGCAGGGCCAGTCCCCTCCTCCCAGGCTGAACCAAGAGTCCCTGCATAAGCCTCAGGTTTCAAACAGCCAACTCATGCAATGAGCACAGGACCCTGTCCCACTGCCTGGATGCCTCCCAAACAGTTCAAGCCAATCAACTGTCTCACCCATTCAGAGGGCCTGATCCAGTTGGGGGCCCCTCAGCCATTGGTTCATAGTTCATGTGTTTCCATTCATTTGGCTATTTGTCCCTGTGCTTTATCCAACCTTGGTCTCAACAATTCTCGCTCATATAAACCCTCCTCTTTCTCACTAATTGGACTCCCGGAGCTCCATCCGGGGTCTAGCCGTGGATCTCTGTTTACATTTTTTTACATGATTAAATATAGTGTATTGGTGGAGAAGCTATGGTACAGAAAAAGGTATTACGTGCTACTAGGTATTTATTATCCTTGGCATATGACACAAACCATGAGTGGGATTTTATTAAGTCCCTTGTTTCACCTCCTGTTATTCCAACAAAATATTTGCCAGTTTTTCTATTTGTGCATAATTGTGCTATGTCCACATGTGTATGTGTATGCATATAAACGTGTGTATATGAGCATGTGCATGTGGAGACTAGCGATTTATGTTGGGATCTTCTTCTAATCATTTCTCCTTTTTCTTTTTTACATTCTTTCTTTTTTCTTCTCATTTTTAAAATCAGTCATGCTCATTAAAATCAGAACACAACCATTCAGGTTTTTAATTGTAAAACATTGAAAATAGATTTGGAAAGTGTAGTCAGAAGGTTTCCTCTGTCCCAGCCTTCCAATGCTTAGGACAAATCTCTCCCATTTGCATCCCCCAAGGAAACAGACAGAGGCTTACATTAATTATAACACATGGCCATGGTTTAAGCTTTTTGCTAGCTAGCTCTTATATCATAAATTAGCCCATTACTGTTAATCTGTGTATCACCACGTTCTTGTTGCTTTACCTGTGTCCCATTACGTGTTGCTTCTTTGGCAGCTCGCTGGCCTCTCCCTCACCTTCTTCCTGTCTCTCTCTTTGAATTTCCTGCCTGCCTCTAAGCTGCCTTGCCATAGGCCAAACGCCTTTATTTATCAACCAATCAGAGCAACACATATCCACAGCATACAGAAAGACATTCTACCATCAGGAAAGGGGAATAGAATAGACAGGTATGGATGGAAGAGAGGAGAACTGGAATGGGACAATCAAGCGGGGCATCCATCTTTGTCCTACAGGTCTAGTATATACGACAGACTCATCTGTGAAGCAGGATTTTCTGAAGGGCTTTCCTACCTTGTCTTGGCAAGGATTGGCAGTCCTTTGTTTTGTGTCCTGCTTGCATACTGTCAGCAGTTGAGGCAAGGGCACTTTCTTGCCCAGTGACTAACTTTTGCCACAGAGAATGTAAACTCTAAATGGAGTTTCTTTTATGACCATCATCATCTCTGAATTAGACTGGTGCTGTCAAAAGCAGACATGTCTCATTGTCATAAGCAAAAAAAAAATCTATGTTACTGAAACATCTTAAATGCTATATTCTGTAGATCTCTGAAGTGTTTGAAGATGACATGTCTATCTAAAATATATCTCTGTTTGACCTTGAAAACATATCTAACATGACCATAAGTTCGATTATAATGACTAACTACCAACTTGCATTTCTTTATATCCTAATTAATTTGTCATAATAACTTTCAAGGATTAGAAATTTGTATTACATTGTTAAATGAGATGTATAGGTACAATACCTTGAACAAGATTAAAAATGTATGTACAATATGTTCTATCAAAATTAATTTCAAATTTGTATCAATATACAAAATTTATATACAATACACAAAAATCCAAGTCAATGTAAAATAGTTAAAACTAGTAGTTGCTTTTTAAAAGTAGATTAATTAACCTATCTTTCTATCTTATCCATATTCTCTCTTTTTTTTCTTTTCAGAGTAGATTCAGTAATCTATCCTTTTATTCTATCATTTCTGTATCTGTTTTTTTCAGAGTAGTTTCAATAATCTATCCTTATATCATCATTTCTATACAATATATTTCTATATTATATCCCCTTTTCTTCTTTTAGAAAAGGGGATTGACTATAATCAATAACAGTTTTTAACCAACCCCTAAACAAAGGCAAACATCCATAATCCATTTTTTGGATATGTGGGCATAGTTTTCTAGGCTACTTCCTGCTGACTGGGGGCACTGGTAGTCTTATGGGGACACAAAGAAAATTCAGGATTATGGTTAAGTCCTGATTGGAGTAGTCTGGGAGGCTGTATCATCTCAGCCATCTCGATATTGTTCTGAAGAGTTTGTAGTCCTAAGCTGTTCTTTAGGTTGTATTTGTCAGCTTAATGGTGTTATCATTGTCGTGATGGAACTGTTGTTGTGGGATTCCATTATCTTTTTGCAGACTTCAAAGTTGTTGTTAAGCATGTTCATGGTTCACTGCAGAAATTTTTTTTTCTATGTGTGGGACATTTTTTTCTAGATGATTTGTCCTTTTTCTTCAGATGTCTCATTTGTCCAGTGTTCTTCAGATTCCTTATCCTTCATTCTCCTGAAAGGCAAAAACAAAACCCTGCCCTAACCCTAACTTTGAGGAGTTTCCAAATCTAATCTTTATCAATTTTAATTTATGGCTTCTCCTTAAATTTTTGTTTTATTTTCTAAAAGCTTTCTATCATCCAGAATACTATGGTTTCTTACAATAGGCATTAGGTTCTTATATTGCTCTGGGATGTAGTTTCTTTTTAATAGACCTAATTTTGGCTTGATCATAATCCCAATGAATTAGGTTCTGATCACACACACAGGTTATGGTAACTAGATTCAAATTCTGGGACTGCTCATTTCAACCTAAATTACTAGACTAGGCAATGATCTAGAAGCATGTTAGAACTAAATAAACTCAAGCTATTTTAAAATAGTTCATCATAGAAATTTTCCATTACATAATAATGAGAATTAACAGATACAACTACACAATGATCAGAGAATAAAGATAGGAAGCAATTAGTTTTCAATAGGATGTCTCCATAACCCTCCCCTCCACCACAGCCTAAGAGATCTACATGGAATGGGAGCCAAAAGATTGTAATAGCCAGAGGTGATGTATGATTCCAAGGGAACAGTGGCATGCAGATACAGCAGAACTGATGCACATGGGAACTTATAGAGACTGTGGCAGCCTACTCAGGGCCTTCAGAGGCCAAGGCAGACAGGATCTCAGTATGAACAGTAAGTGGATATGGAGTCCAATTCTAAACCAAGAAGATAATTCTAAACCAAGAAGATATGTCCCTTTGGTACCTGTTTGTAAAGGTAATTTTTTTTTTTTTTGCAAATAGGGTGTCCCTGAGAATACCAACCATACTCCAGGGCAGGCACCATAAACAGGATTACTTGCTCAAGACAAAACAAATTTGATTGTTGTAGATTTTTTTTTGCTTCATTTTGTTTTTTTCTGGCATATTTTTGTCTCATTGGCTTTGATTTTCTTTTTGGTTGTTTTTTTTTTCTTGTTCGAGAGAATGAAAAGGAAGGATAGAAAGAATGGAAGTGAATTGTTAGAGCTGTGGGGGAACATCTGGGAGGAGGTGGGAGAGGGTAAAATCTGATCATATATATTTTATAAAATTATATTCTAAATAAAAAAGTTCATAATGTATTTATTATTATTTAACTCGGGAATATATCCAATCTGAGAAAAGTAGTACTTCAAAATATGTGAAATTATTTTATAGATGTAGGAAATTTCTTCATAAAAATCTCATAAATTAGATTAAAAAATAAAAAATAAGCATTAAATAGTTTGCCAAATTTGTCATGTTGCACAGTGTGCAGTATTATCATTAAAAAAATTAGATTTTCATTTAAGTTTGCAAAAGTAAGTATTTGAGAAAGTGGCTTATGCTAAGTAAATTATGTAAAATAATAACTAAATTAGACTTCATTGAAGAAATATGCTAATTTTTAACCTCTTGACTTATTCAAAGAGTATTGCTAAATGATGAAAGCGTGTCTAAGCATTTCAACTTGAGTAAATTATGAAAATGTAATGAGTTCTTTACCCAATTTTCACAGAACAACTGACATGATGACGCTGTATGCATCTAATTAAGCTCCTTAAAGTTTCCACTATAAAGAGTTGTGTGTGTTTGTTCCTTATAGCCAAGTAAGAATTGACATTGATAGTTAAAAGCTTTTCACATGTGTATCTTTCCAAATAACTTGAAGCTTTGCATGTTCTTTCTTCCTTTCACTTTTATCATGTCTTAATATCAGTAAAAAGTATACTTCCCTCACAAAATCAGTTATATTTACTTTACCACAGGACAAAATCTCAGAACTGTTGTCTTATGCCACCATTAATTCCCGATGAAAATTGACACATGTGTCCATACATGGTTGAATGTGAGTTACTAGTCTTAAAACCAAATTAATTATATTTGCATTAGCATTTTTTGCAAGTAGCATTATTTAATTTTTGAACATGTTGTTTCTTTATTATATTAACAAATAGAATATTTTAAAATGCCTTTTTAAGATAAATAAGTCATCATAATCTCATTCACATTTTGTGTTCTATATTGTCAATATTTTCAAAACACTTAGTGTATTATTAGTATAACCAGTAAATCTTTGATGATGTTTCAAAGAAAGGATTAGTATTACCTAATTGTATTAATGAAATATTTGGAAGCTTCACATGAACTTAAAGACTGAATAAGCATTAAATTAGACATCTCTATCCTACTTTTTTATATTAATTACCTCATATTTTTGTCATCACAGAGACATTATCAAAGACAGAAGAAAAGTGTTTTGATGTTTTTATATCTTTATTCAGTTTATGATGTGATTGATACTTCCTTGAAGGCGTACATATAATGCCCAGAATTCATGATTTATTCAAATTGTGCAGGTCTTCCATTTCAAAGTAGTAAATTCCCTTCTTAGCCTGAGAATATATCAAATTTAAAATGTAGAACATAAAATTGTCTGATTTAATCTGTACAGAGTTTTAATTGTGTTATATGCTTTCTTCATATTTCCTTTTATTAGTTTAATATTTTTTTGAATATTAGCCATCTATCAGATGTGTAGTTTGTAAAAATATTTTCCCATTCCATAGGCTGCTGCTTTGTCAAAATGATGTGTCCTTTGCCATGCAGAAGCTTTTCAGTTCCATGAGTTCTCACTTATTAATTGTTTATCTTAGTGTGTATTCTAATAGTCATCCATTCAGAAAGTTTTATCCTGTGCCAATGAGTTCAAGTCTATTCCCCAATTGTTCTGCTATCAGATTTAGTTTATCTGGGTTTATGTTGAGATCTTTGATCTATTTGGAGCTGAGTTTTGTGCAGAGTGGTAAGTATTGATCTGTATGATTTCTTCTACATGCACTCATCTAGTTTGACCAGCAACAACTATTGACAGCCTAGTATAGATGCTGTCATGTGGTTACTAGTGTTCATGATTATGAAGATTTATAATGCAAGAAGCAAAGTTAAAAAATATAAATACAAAATGTATAGATTGAGGACAGAAGGGGCACCCAGAAATGTAATGGAGTGATTTCCTATTTTCAAGGAGATAAACAGGTTAAGAAATGTTATAAAGGGAGTGGTGACATCAGCACAAGACCCCACCCAGCTAAGATTTCAACTAGTAGAAAGGAATTACAGAAAAGTTTGCAGCCAGGTATAGAGGTGCATGCCTTTTATCCAAGCACTTAGAAGGCAGAAGCAGGCAAATCTCTAAGTTTATGTCCAGCCTTGTCTACAGATGGCAGCCAAGCTTAGGCAGGGAAGAAAACCATGCAAAGCAGAAAGCTGGTGCAGAAGTAGATGAATTGAGGGTGACCATGTTCCAGTCCCATCAAGCAGGAGGTTATAAGACTATGAGGCCAGAGAGTAGATTGTGATTTGAATAGGTACTGCCCTTATAGACTCTTATGTTTGAATGTTTGGCCCCTTGGAACTGTCATTTTTGGAGGTATGTCTTTGTTGGAGTAGGTATGACTTTGAGGAACTGTGTCATTGTGGGGGCAGGCTTTGAGGTCTCTAATGTTCAAGCTATACCCAGTGTGGAACATAGCTGCTTCTGCTTCATGAAGGGCAAGATTTCGAACAATCAGCTCCTTCTCCAGCACCATGTCAGCCTGCAAATCTCCATGAAGATAATGGACCAAATTTCTAAAACTGTAAACCCATCATGGTCTCAACATCTCTCACTTGGGAATGGGGGGTGGATTGGGGGAAGGGCGAGGGTGGGTGCAGGAGGAGGGAGGACAAGGGAATCCATGACTGATATGTAAAATTAAATTAATTATAAAATTTAAAAAATAAAAAATAAAGTATACAAAAGAACTGTAAACCAGCCCCTCTTAAGTATTTTCCTTTATAAGAGTTGCTATGGCCATGATGTCTCTTCAGAGCAAAAGAAACCCTAAGACAACCTCTATCCAGGATAGATGGTTTCAAGTTGGCAGAAACAGCTACACAATGCTTGACATCTCTCTCTGGGTCTTAATATCCACTCCCCTGTTCCATGATGTTCTCTGTGGGCTTAACCCTAAATCTTATCAGACATAAGTATGTTCTATCTATAATATTCCTGAGACGATTACACCAACAGGCCCATCTTGCTGAGCATGTTGATACTATAGCATGCAGGATCCAAAGTTAAGCATGGATGTTGTGAATTTCATTTCACCACAGAATATATGGCAGCTTCTAAATGAGAGAGAGAAGGAGAGAGAGAGAGAGAGAGAGAGAGAGAGAGAGAGAGAGAGATCATCCACTTTAGTTCTAGCTTGATTTATTCCTTTCCTGTATTAAGGCAAGCATTGTATTTAGTAATGGGATCATATCTATTTCTCAAATGCCAAGAACAATTACAATGGATTTCCTGATTTATTAGGTCTTGGGGTTCTCTGGTCAATAATTCTTAGAGAGATAGCCCATTCCTGATATTGATATTCTGGAAGGGTCAGAGTTACTGCCAACACAAAGTCAAGCTGAATATCTTCTCATGTACCATTCTTCAGGTTTCACAAACCATCATTTCCTTGCTATTTTCTCAATGGAGCATCGGCAACTATAGGTAGGAAAACAGTGATATTGTTCAATATGGAAATAGCTATTATTTCCATGTGGTCAGTCCAATAACTTAGATCCAATGTGGCACTAACAAGAGGCAGAGTGACTGGACAAAGGTCAGAAGATACCATAATTATTCCTCATGTAATAATTAGAGGAAGAAGGAACTTTCTATGAGCCAGAAAACAGACACTCTTAAAACACTTAAACCTCTGGATTTAGATTTCTAGTGCTGAGGATTTCAAGAATAAATTTTTCTTATATATGCTACTCCATTCATGGTAATTTTATAGAGATCCTGTCTTAGTTCCATTTCTATTCTCATGATAAGACACAATGACCAAAGCAATTCCTAGAAGAAATGCATTTTGAGGAGCCTTAGAGTTTCAGAGTTAGAGTTCATGACCATCAGGGTGGAAAGCTTGATATCAGAGAGGCAGGCATGATGCTGGAGCAGTATTTGAGGGCTTACAACTTATCCAGAAGTATGAGGCAGACAGACAGAGAGATAGACAGACAAACAGACAAACAGACACACAGAGAGATAGAGAGCAGGGAATCATGTGAGATTTAAAACCTCAAAGCTATCAAGCAGTGACAGACCATTTCCTAGAATCTGTATGTGGTAGTCTTTCCCAAAGTTTCACCACCTGGGCACGAACCGTATAAACTGTTCAACTATATAAACCTTCCGGGCCCATTCTCATTCACAGCAACACCGAGCCCAAATTGACTGAAGTTTAAGATTGGGAGCCAGGTTTCATGGCACCCGTCTTTTACCTTAGCACACAGTGGGCGAAAGAGGACAGATTTCTGTGATTATGAGGCCAGCCTCTTCTACATAGCAAGATGTGGGCAAAAGGGGCTATAGAGTGAGGCCCCCACCAAAAATGTTATGCACAAGCATTCTAAATATTTCAATAGAAACAGTAACAGAAATTATTAAGAATTCTACTAAAAAAAGTAATTGATTTTTTATATTAAATATTTAGGGAAGCACAAATTCAGTACATATTGATAAACTCATTCTGTGTACAGCAGATAAATGCAGCATTTATAACTGAACACCTAACACAAGTCTGTCTGTGAATCCACTCATGAATAAGATTAATCAGATATAGGATGCTACATGTATGCACACACACACACACACACACACACACACACACACACACACTCTTGAACACTAGCACAGAAACACAAGTTGCAAGCAATAAGCAAAAAATACATTACTATATTTTTATTCACATTTTAACACCTGTTTTATATTCCATTTCATTAATTTCTCATAATTTATTTAACATAATCAAAAATTCAAAATATTTTGTTCTGTACTTAAGGTCTTTAACTCTCATGACTGCCTTAAATTAGGATATATTTAAACTCACTGAGGTGTAGTTTCATCATTGTAAAAAGTGTATAATGATATAATTAATATTACAGCATCCTGGGGAAAAATATATGGAATAATGGAAGGAAATTTTTATTATATAAAATAACACATAGTTATTACTTAACAATTTAAAATTTTACTATCAAATTCTGATTATTTTAAAATAATAACTCATATTCTTTGACAAATTCATTGCACAGAATCACATGCAATTTGGAAGAATTATTAAACTATAACTAGTCATCGTTGATTTAACTAAGGTTAATGATTCAGAATTAATTTCGGGGAAATCTCCCCTACGTACTGATATGTAGATGAAAGAAAATGTGGTACAGCCAGATAGTAGTGTAACAATGACACTTTCTTTCTAAAAAAATAAAATAGATACGTACAGTATTTTTCAGGTGTTTTGGTACATTGCATGGTGTGTTTGAAAATGTTCCTCTTGAGAAAATGTGTTGATTTATACTTTGTTCACTAATAGAAGTAAATGCACATACAGCATTTTAAGAACTCAAGGCTTGGGCTGGAGAGATGGCTCATAGGTTAAGAGCACTGGCTGCTCTTCCAGAGGTCCTGAATTCAATTCCCAGCAACCACATGGTGACTTACAACCATCAATAGTGAGATCTGGTGCCCTCTTCTGATACACAGGCATATTGTATACATAATAAATAATAAATAAATAAATAAATCATAAAAAAGAACTCAAGGATAGATATTCGATCTTTCTAATATTAACATCCATCTTATTTATTTTATAAGAATATACCTGACATGTAAGATATTGTACCCATCCAGATGTTTAGCTTACTAAATTCTTACATGTGCAACACTTACACAATTACCATGTTAAGTGCTTGTTATAGCAAAGCTGTTCTGATTGCCTTGTATGACAGGAATGGGTGGGAGACAGACACAGAAGTCCTAACGTACATTTTATGGTACATCCACATTAAACTTTCTCTCATTTATTTCCTCCTTATAAAGTATATACCATCTCCATCTGCTAGTGGCCACAAAAGGGCAGCCAATCCCTCAGTAACTTATGAAGAGCAATCTGGACACAAACCAATCTCAACAGTCATCACATCTATGGTTTGTTTTATGTCTGCATCACTCACATGTAGAAGTTTCAACCCCTCCCATTCCTCAGTTTGATGGGACTGATTGGTTTTGTAGTTGCTGTTGTCATGTTCTTGCTTATATTTTATATTAACTTATTTTGTCACTAAAGTAGGCGTGTAACATTGCGGTAAGAAGAAGGTACCTGATATGTAAGTCTGGCAGCAGAAACCTCATTACCAGAACCAAGGTAAAGGTGGAATGAAAGACAGAATTAACTTTGTAAATTTATCTTTTGACCTTTACATGTCATATGCAACATCATGTGCTCCCTTACAGACATATACCATAGTAATAATATATATTTTAATGCAATGTTATTTTAGTGAGACTCTAGTTATAAGAATTAATAATTAGGGCATTACAATTTACACAAATATACTTTTATTGTACCCCTTTTAAAGTCTTGGGTATGTATTAAATTCATTTTAAACTATCAAGTATTGAAAGAAAAAATACCTTTTGTATATATGTACTCAAGTGATATTTTCTTAATGCATGCTGTATTGTATTCTTTCCTCCAATTCCTTCCCCTCACTCTGAATTTACTCCTCTTCTGTTTCTGTGTAGGAAAGGGCAGGCTTCCCATGGACATCAACAAAACATGGCAAATCAAGCTGCAGTAACATTAAGCACCTCCCCATGTATTATTTAAGGCTGGGCAAGGTGACCTAGTATGGGGAGTAAGCTTCCAACAGCCAGTACAAGAGTCACAGACAGCCCCTGTGCCCAGTTAGGAGTCCAAAAAGAAGACAAAGTTACTTCTTATTGTGAAGAATGCTGTGGTGGCCTCCAACATTGGACCTCCTGAATCAATAGTTAATCAAGATAATTTCCCCTAACTTGCCTACAGGCCAGTTCAATTCCCCAATTGAGCTTTCCTCATCCCAGAGGACCCTAGTTTTTGTCAGACACAAGCTAATCAACCATACTCCATAGGACTCAACTTTACTGTCCTAGACCTAAACACAAACAACCTATGAATCCACATTCATTGATGCTTTATTCATAAGAGCTAGAAAATAAAATCTACCTATATGTCCACCTTCAGATAAGTAGATTATGAAAACAGGCTACATATTCACAATGGAATTTTTTCCAATAATGTAAAAAGGTACAACTATACATTTTCCAAAAAGAAGTAGAATTAAAATAAACCAGGCACAGAAATTCAACTGCCACATGCTTCTTTTTATGGAGGTTATAAACTAAGATTTTCTGCTTTAATTATGCATTTCCTAGAATCATCTCTGCCACTCCAGTAAAATTACAGTGTCATTTATGTTAACAAGAAAATGCCTTCCTTATACTATTAGTTGATGTAATAACACCAGTCTTCCTATTTCTGTATTCTACAGAAGTATGTAGACTGTCCTTGTCACTGCACCTGACAATAATTAATATAAGTACTAATAAGCTGCACACACACCTTATGTGAAGAGTAGTCACTTCAGGCTTCATTAACAGAATATGTTTGCAAAGAGAAAAACCTTCATTCAAGGTCTTTAATTTTTTTTTCATTCCAACATACATTAAAATGCACTGAAAAATCAATGAAGATTAAACCTTATGCAATTCAGGTTTATAACCTTTATATGAATATCTTTGTCACCTGTGTTTATTTATCAGTTTCCTGGGTAAAATTTACTCATTGACTTGCACAGCTATGGGCATTTTTCCTCATTTTCCCCAATGTTTGTAATTAGGGACATAGATGGATCTTTAAGTTTTTGTTTACATTGACACCTGGAAGCATCTTTTATGTACTCACAACCACCAGTCAGCACGCACATCCTGAATCCACTCTTTTCCTAGTTCAGTTTCTCTTTTGGTTCTAGCTCTTTTCCCCCTGGGTTCCATTTACTACAGAGCTTACAGCTTTACTGTTGTGGAGGCTGTAGCCCATGCTCCATTAATGTCTGCAGAATTGCTAACAGTCAGTAGAGAGAAGCTCAGAAGCTGTTCCTTTTTTCATTTTTATCTTTGATATTGACTGATATCCACAGTGTCTCTTTTCTTTCCCGTAGTTACCCTAAGATTCCCACAATTTGCACAAATCCTTTAGTGGAACACACCTTTCATTAGGTTTCTTCTCTTCTAGGATTCAGATCCACATCTATGAATGTTAAAAGAGGAATATAGTTTATCTAATTCTGAAGCCTTTTGCTTATGAGTTTACATACTTTATTGAGTTACTATTGAATATCAGAAGTGGATTTAGTCAAAATACACCAATATGGATAATTGTTCCTTGTTAATCTTAGTAGGCATTCCAATCTAAAATTTAAATTTAAAAATTTAAATTTTTTAAAAATATCCTCAAAAATACAAAGAATACTATTTGCCAAACCTTCAGAATTAAATAATAAATAAAAATGACAGGAGTTCTTATCCTCTAGGGGAAAAAGTGACTATCTACTTGAAGAATAGTTAATTAAAAATATAAACATGGACTTTATTATTAATAGGTGGTGTGAAAAACTAAGGTGTTATATTAAACATGATATGTTAAAAAAAGAATATTTTGTAGTCCTTGTTCTTTTATATTTTCAGTATTAGAGATTGCACTTAGGAACTAGTGCATGCTAAATATATACATAACTGAGTATTCATTGTTAGATGGAACAATTCTAAAAAATACAATATTTAATATGATACAGAAAGAGATAATTCTCAATAAGAAGGGCAAGAAGAAATTATAACAAAGCATTCAACCTATTATTAATTTAGAATTATTCACAACTCTTCTTTAATAAAATTTCATCTCATTTACTGTCACATTTTACCATGTCATCACATTCTGTTTTCCGTAAGTGTGGCAATTAATATGTAACATAATTGCTTCCTCCATTTCCCACTAGATCTAGAAATTATAACTGTATTAACATGGGCAGTAAAGGTAAGTAATGTTCATTGAATTGTTTTTTTAATTTTTTATCTGTTTAAAAAAACCAAAAGTTAGTTACTAGTTACAAAACATGTTTTCAGTGCATATAACCTATTATTTCCAGGAAATCATTAATTCATTGACTGAGCTGATAGGCACAGACAAGCTAAGCGTGCATATTGATTAATCATCAGCTTACGGGAGTGATCCAATCAATGTAGCAAAGGATAACCATTTAGGCCATTTGTAATAGGAAATTGGATTATCTTCATGTCGAAAGAGTCCATATTGAGTTCTTCATGAGTCATTTACTTGGAGAGGCAGAATAATTTGCATTGTATTGTTACTATAAAAGTGTTCTGTATATCTGATGCATTTATACAAATTTGGTATGAATCCTTTATATTTCATTTTTGTAATATTTGAACATTTCCAATGTAAAAGTTGGGTAACTGATTTTTGCTTTATTTTCAAGTATAATACATAGGAACCAAAGTTGTACAAAATTAATAAGGTTTAAAATCCCTAACTCTATTGAATGTACTACACATGTTGGTGTATTATTTGTGCACATGAAACCGGCTTAGTTTGAATTGATTTTGTTAACAAAATTCCCTATAATTTTGTTGGCTTTGTTTCTAATTTATTAATCAATTGAGCATTAATGCACAGCACAGAATATAATTAATATATGTTGCTGCTTACACTTCAATAAAAAGCAAAAGTAGTCTTTTAGGCTAAGGATTATATGTGTAGGAGAAAACTACCTGAATGTATATTTGTATGTAGTGTTATACACATTTATAAGTTTAAACATCATTCATTGCATATAATGTTAAAGAAATATTTATGAATAAAAATAAGGGGGTTCCTTTGTAGAAACTTTCAGACCAAAAAAGGGTAGAATTGGAAGAAAATCAAATTTGCTAAACAAGAAATGCATGCTTGGCATAAATGTTCACATAAATGTCAAAATGAAGAAGCTTTGTTGGTGATTCATGCCTTTATTCAGAAAATCATATATGCTGAAAAGTGAATATCCCAAGTTTGTGGTCAGGTTTGGTGACATGGAGATTTTTTAGGACATTAGAGGATTCACATTGAGATGATAACTTAAATGGATAGATAGATGGTAGATAAATAGACAGACACACAGACAAACAGAAAGACAGACAGATACATAGACAGAAAAGTAAAGATGTTTTTAAGACATTGATAAACATCCTGTGTTCTTCAGAACCCTACCTGCCTTTTATGAACTAGTAGATACTAGATATAAAGCAAATGATAAGCAGATTACAACCCACAGCTCTAGAAAAGCTAACTAACCAATAAGAGGGATGCATGGACTGCCCTGGGAAGGGGAAATAGATGAGATCTCCTGAGTAAACTGGGGGGAAGGGGAGAAATAGAGGATAGGAGATGAGGGATGCCAAAATAAGGGAACAGGAAGGTCAATCTGCAACAGGGACAGAGTGGAAAAGCAATGAAAGAGATATCTTGATAGAGGGAGACATCATGGGGATAGGGAAAAACCTAATGCTAGGTAAATTCCCAGGATGATCCCAGTTTAGACTACTAGCAATAGTGGAGAAGGTGACTGAGCTGACCTTTCTCAGTATTCAGATTGGTGAGTATCCTAACTGTGATCATAGAGTCTTCATCAGCCAGTAACTGATGGAAACAGATGCAGAGATCCACAGCCAAGCACCAGGCGAAGTTCCAGGAGTCCAGTCCAAGACAGGGAAGAGGTATTCTATGAGCTAGAGGCCTCAAGACTGGAAAATCTACACATACAACTGAACCAAGCTAGTGGGAACTCAAGAGTTTTAGACCAATAGCTATGGAGCCTGCATGGGACTGGACTAGGCCTCTGCATAAGCAAGACAATTGTATAGCTTGATCTGCTTAAGAGGAACTTTGGCAGTGGGATTAGGATCTATCCCTGGTGCATGAGCTGCCTTTCTGGAGCCCCCTACCTATGGTGGGACACCTTGCACAGCTTTGATACAGGAGGGAGGGGCTTGGACCTGCCTCAACTGAATGTACCAGGCTTTGCTGACTCCCCATGGGAGGACTTACCTTTTCGAGGAGGGGATGGAGGAAGGGTTTTATCAGGGGGAAGGCTGCAGGGGGAGCAGAAGGAATGATGAAAAGGGGAGATGTGGTTGGTATGTAAAATGAATAAAAAATTTCTTAATAAAGCAAAAAAACATAAATATAATGAGCTAGGCAATAATTTTTGTTTTTATACAAAATTCAAACCTTATTGAAACAATATATGATTAGTAAAGAATATTGTAATGCAAATATTTCTGCATACCTTAAATTGTACAACATATTGTTTTGTGGTACTGGAGATCTAATCCTGTGTTCTAAAAAATGTGACCATTGAGCCATATTCCCAGTGCTAGAATATGATCTGAAACTCAAAAGAACAAAAGGAAATAAGTATAAAACTAGTTAACATATAACTAGTTAACTTTCATTTATGTTGTCAATACTATAGAGTACTGGTAGAGACAACTCAATCTATAAAAATTAGTGTGTTATGTGACCACAGATACAACTAGTAATGTGTTAGGCATGTTGTAATCATAAATAAGTTATCTCTGGATAATAAAATGTAAGTGAAAAGAGGTCCAAAGTATATCCAAAATGCCAAATAAGTAATGGAATGTAACAAGGAATAGAAATGGGTGAAATGGTTTTAAAACAAGTGAAGAAGTGATAATAATGTAACTTCTATCTGGGAATTACTTTACCTATTTAAACTTCCTAAAATGCAATCTCACTAAATAGATTATTATTATTATTATTATTATTATTTTGGTTTTTCGAGACAAGGTTTCTCTGTGTAGCTTTGCGCCTTTCCTGGAGCTCACTTGGTAGCCCAGGCTGGCCTCGAACTCACAGAGATCCACCTGCCTCTGCCTCCCGAGTGCTGGGATTAAAGGTGTGCGCCACCAACGCCTGGCTAAATAGATTAATTTTTTGTGAAAACTTATTTAAATGTCTTTTTCATAAACTATTTTTTATTATTTCCTCCTTTTCTAACTCCTCTCAGATCCTTCCTACCTGCCTAAAACTTAATTTCATATTCTTTTTTACTTTTTTTCTCTCTCTTTTAAAACAAAAACAAAAGTAAATGAAAATCAACACCAGGAAATACAAACACTAAATATGTAACTATATAGTATGTTGAAAATGCTCAGGTTTGATGGAAAGACATGTTAATTTAGAATATATCCCATGTACATGGGAATCTGAAGAAAGAAGTGTATTTGGAAACTAGCTGATGAGATTCAGTGGAAAATAGTTCACTGAGAAGAAGCTGTTAAAGGAAAAATAGGGA
>CABHPQ010094918.1:0-14335 GCA_902168405.1 Peromyscus aztecus | reverse complement strand
TAATGATACTGAGAAAACTAGCAGCCATGGGTTGAGAAACACTTCTATAGAATTTAAGCAATTTTTCTTGTCTGCTTAGTGCTTGCTGAAAGCTCAGAAAGAATTAGGTAACTGTTTGGCTCTGGGAATGTGGAAATTGTAGAAGCAGAGGTCTAAGATGAACAGTTAGTACCTGAAGACAAGCTCCAATTTGAACTTGAGCCTTAGATACTAATGTTTAATAATATAAATAAATATACTTCTATATAATATAGATATAAATCAAATGATAGAATTAGGGTGGATGAAAGAAGGTATGGGAGAATTTGTAACATGTAAAATATTATATAAATGTAACATATTAAGGTAATAGTGTAATCTGCAGTCTCTTTCTGGACAAGATGTCCTTAGGTTCTTGGCATCTTGTTCAAAAAGTCAAAATACAATAGCAAAGTAGCAAGAAATATTATTGAAAGGTAAAACAAAACTACAGAATAGATATATTGCAAGGAAACAGTATACCACCTGAGCTAGAGTACTAAAGAGTACCTGATTACTGGGAAGGAGGAGCAAGTTGCTAGGGATAGAGTGTTAATTCTTTCTTTGATTGACAGGCATGGGTTATGTTTGTACTCATTGTGCATGTCCTTTCCTATGACACACCTGATTTTAATCAGATGCATACCCAATCATGCATGGGCATAAGATTTACAGTAAATAGAAGATTTTCCCTGAAAGTTCATTCCTGAAATGAACAACCTGAAAGAAGTTGTCTTACTGCAGATGTCCCTAAAACCAGTTTAGACTGAATTGGCCCATTTTACTGAGTTCAGGATGGTGTTGATCACCAAAGGCGAGTAACTAAGGAGTTGCTAGAGAGAAGCAACCCATTGGATTGTTTGGAGTGTGTTATACCTGAAGCTTAATGTAGGTGGGTGCCCCAGGTTACTAAATAAATTTCTGGGAAAGGGTGTATGTGTTGCTCAAGTCAAGTGCTGTCCCAAGTTGCTAAGCTTTATCTGTTTCCTTGCTTCAATGACTATCATGTATTGAGTACCTACTATGGCACCATTTTAGACAAAGTTGCATTTTAATATTACTTGAACTTCAGAAATAACATTAAAGGTATATTGTTTATTCTCCTATATGTTGAAAAAATGGTTCAGAGAAAAGTAATATGTCTAACCAATATAGCAAATGGTAGTGCTATGACTCAAATCCAGATCTGTCCTGATTCAAAAGTCCACATTCTTTCCACCATACCACGACATATAGTTTCTTTCTCATACTCAAAAATCCAAGAAAGGGCCAAGGAGATGGCTCATTAGGGAAAAACATTTGCCACACAAGTGTGGCTACTTGAGTTTGATCCCAAGAACCCATGTAAAATGTTGGGTGAGGTTGCATGCATCTATAATCCCAGCACTCTACACTGAGTTGGGAGGCAAAGACAGGAGAACTGGTGAGAAGCTTGCGGGCTAGATAGCCTGGAGTATGCTCCACAGTGGCAGAAGCAAGAGAGATCCTGCCTCACCAAGGTGGAAGACAAGAACCTACTTCTCAAAATTGTCCACAGACCTCCATCTATACACAATGGCATGCATGCACACACACTTACACACTTGTGCACACAAGAAAGAAAAAAGTAACAAATTAAACATTTTAATCCAAAGAATAAGTTCTCCCTAAAGTTTAAGATGAAATCTGGTAGATGGTAATAGTATCCATTCCTCTTCCCCAGACAGTCTAATGGAAAGGTGTGATACTGAACCAAGCTGTATTAGATCTTGGAAATCATGAAACTAAATAAGAAAATGCCAGCTGCTGAAAGTAGAAACTCCAAAGACTGCACAAGATACAGTCCAAAAAAATAGTGAGGTGTGTCTGCGGCCCAGAAAGGGTCTGAAAATTGCTACCACAGAAGAGTAGTCTTGGTGGGGACTAGGGAATATAGCTCAGTGGTAGAGAGCTTGCAGAGCATGCCTGAGGCCATGCATTACATCCTTAGTACTGAGAAGGGGAAGTCACGGTATGGAGGTGGGGTGAAATCTTGGGAGCCTTATATTTATTCTTTTATCTGTCCATTTGTTACTTCATTCACATACCCACCAACATTGCAGAGAGATTTGAGTATTGGCTTACAGAACTTCTGTAAACTGTGTGAACTAATGGATGAAATACCAGGAGGCCAAATCCAGCATCCCATAAACCTATAGCAGTCCTGACCATCATCTTAAGCCTTCTTTTCATACACGTTCATCTCAGTCAATTTAAGGATTTTGTTTTGCCTGTGGGAACTTATATCCAATTAACACTGGTAACACAGGCTTTGCTTGACTGAAAGGTGCCTTACACGCCAGCTGCTGAAGAAGAATCTTCCTCAAACTCTTTTGCTAGAAGACTGCAAACTAAGCTTTGCCTGGCAAATGAAAACAGGATCCATAGAAGCAGGAGTTGAGACATTAAACCCATGCCTTGAGGGAAGAGCTGCCCTTCGGAATATGCCAGATTGTTTGGGAGTAAAGAGACTAGCCAGCTAAGGGAAGAGTTGGCAGCCCAGAGAAGTTACATGATCTGAGTGTCACTACTATTCATAGTCATCAGAAGTTGGGCCCTTAAACTTAAATCCTTAACCCTGCAATGCCAGGCCTGACACCCCAAGTGCATCAGAATTCTTCCTGCTTTAAAGCCTTCCCTTAAAAAAAGAAAGAAAGAAAACTTCAAACCCATTTCCTTTCCTCATATTCGATTCAATAGGTCAGACATGGAAGGCCCTGTGGAGAACAACTAGTCTACCCAAGTATTTTTCAAAAGAAACTAAAGCTTTAAGAGCCCTTTAAGTTAATAAATGTGTTGGACTGATTCTCTCTCTTTTATTCCTCAAGGAACTACTTTATATATCTACACCAGACAATCTTTAAGAATTACTGCTGTTTCTGTTTCGTTTCTGCCTCCCAGAAGCATGAGGTGAAATTGACTTGAGATCCCTGGCCTAGCTTCTGACTTCTATTCTCATTCCCTACCAACCCTGACAGTGTGTTCAGACTGTACTTCCCCTTGACATTTTCCCCAGTCTCGTTCCTGTGTGCCACTGTCTGAAAGTAAGCCCTCCTTTTTCCTCAACCTTTTCAGACCCCACTCCCCAAAAGGCTCTTTGCCACTGACCATGATTCTTTAATTAGTAATGTTTCTTCTTCAGGTTGGCCCCTAAAGGTGCTCTGACAATTTTGAAATTTGAAGGGGAAATGAAGTTTCTAATGTGAATAGTTTCCACATAAACCTGCAGTTTTAGTAGGGTCAACACCCACTGACACACTGCTACTTCTCCAGAGCAGGTGATGAGACCTCCTCTGGACAAATCAGGGAACTTCTTTCTGCAGATACCGACTGGGCCAAGGACTTCTGTCAAAGTAAATTGCCTTTTGAGGAAGCTGGAGATCAGAATTCTGAGATTAACTGGTTAGAGGGAGTTCTTGCTGGTACCATTATCATTTCGAAAGTCTTGAAAAACTAGTTACGTTGAAAATATCATGGTGAACTGAGCTGAACCTTCCTGTACAGTAAAATGGGCCAAAGAAGAGGCCCATTTGTGCCTCCAATTCCTTCTAAAAGGCAAGCTAGGGTTAAAGGGTAAGTTCTTAAAGGTTAAAATCAAGTTTCTTGTGAAAATAGAAAAGAAACACATGTAGAAATCTTTAACTCACAAGTCAAAGACAGAAACAATAGATGTAACCAATTCAAAGCAGAACTCAAAAATGAATGAATTTTCACATTGATGAGTTGCACTACACCATTCAGAATTCCTTCATATTTCTGTGGATAAGAGCATTTTACATTGTTCTCAGTTGTCCACAACTTATAAATTGTTAAACAGTTCAAGGCCAATGGGAGGCCCAGATAACCTTGAGGAATGCACCAGTCAGAACATCCAGTAATCGGTTTTTGCCCATTTTTGTCTTTCACAATTTTCTTTGACACAGGAAAGAACTGTTGTAATCAGCCTGCTTTTAGGTCAGCAGGCCATGTAACCCTTGGGGAACAGGTTAGGGATGGCAGCCTAGATGTTGGCCTAAGAAAACTGCTGGAGGTGTAATTTGACACTTAAAAGAGAGTTAACAATGCCCAAGATAGATTAAAGAAACCAAGGGTGACTTGTCCAAAACCTCAGGAGCTAGGAAATCTGACAAGTGGAGAGATCCACCCATGAGACGGAAAGCAGCTGGTGATGGCCTGACAAGCTCTGCTTAAAGGAAAACACATGTCTCTCCCCTTGCTACTCTCCCAGAGCCCAGCAAGGACATCTGGTTGAAATACACCTTGATTCTTGCCTGGCAACAGAGTACAAATAAATACAATCCCCAGGAACAGGCTCACTGGGAACTTCAGGAACACACTAGGGAGGGTTGTGCAGAATTCTGTCATTTTTCTTTTGCACTTCACGCATTATGTAACTGATTTTCTATTTAGTGCCTATATACCTTTGGGTTTTATGTATGGCTGAAAACCAGTAAAGGCACCCGCATGAAAAGCAAACTGGAGGGTTTTTTTTTTTATTGATGGTTTCTCTATTCTTCCACGGTATTCATCAGCTTCCCTTTTTGCTCAGCTTGAATGTACCTGGCATCCTGGCATGTCTTGTGTAGTATGGAAGAGTAAATGTGTGTGGGGAGGTAACCTGAACTATTCTGTCCCTTTTGTAGTTGCCGCTTTTCCAGTCTCCGTTTTCCAGCAACAACCCACACCTATAGGCAACTGGAAAAAACAACAGATATTTCACACACACACACACACACACACACACACACACACACACACACACACGACAGAGTTCAAAAGAAGCAATGCACTAACTCGGGTGTGGTGGTGTGGTGGTACACATTTTGCAATCCCTGCACTTGGAAGGTGGTGGCAGGAGGATTGGAAGGTTGACACCAGTCTGGGTTACACAGTGAAGCCTTGTCCCCAAATATTTCTTAAAAGGGATGGTGGAATGGCTCCGTAGGTTAAAGCATTTGCTGTGTACCTGAGTGCAATCCCCAGAACCCACAGTGAAAGAAAACTGACTCCCAAAGCTCATGTGCTTTGGCTTATGTTCAGGCAAGCACACATGCACTGATTAATAAAATTTAACTGACATACCAGCAAACTGCCTTCAAAATACCTATACTTATAGCTATAGACTTAAGCCTTCATCAGAGAAGCTTCTCATGAACAGTGAACGAAGAGACTCATGGCTGCCTAGGATACAGAAAATAAGTAACAAATGTGGGCCTAGCCTTAAGTCACTTATACCACCCGCTCCAAGACTCAGCCAACACTGTGGAAGAAAGAGTGGGAAGTATGCAGGAACTGGAAGATAGGGCAAGGAGCTGCCTAATGCCATTCTCTAAATTCCAAACAACCATTTACAGTCACGAACTCACCTCAACTTGGTTTCCTATACTGGAACTACACAAGACAAGCCCTGATAATAATCAGTCAAGGAAGGAGGGGGGACTCACGGGACCCTACAGATTACCTCTGAACTATTGCCCACTCAGGTCTGGTAGGGTGTCAACACACACACACACACACACACACACTTCAACGATGTACCCTCTGCTGAGCCCATCAGGCTTGCACAGGTAAACCCACCATCACACAGATGACCCTGGGTAATATTGGTAGGCCACAAAACAAAATGAATACATATGAACATGAGAGAAATATGTGTGGGGAGGGTAGACAGGGGTGTTAGGGAGGTGTAAGGTGAGAGTGGTTAGTAGTCAAGGTGCATATATGAGAAACTGTAAAAAATATTAGTATAAGTAGAAAGGAGAGAAAATTATGGTGTTCGGCCATCCGGTCACCAGAGTAGGTCAGCTCAGGCACCCTCTTGACCATTGCCAGTAGTCTACAGTGGAGGTATCTTTGTGGATTTCTGGGGACCTCTCTAGCACTCTGCTTCTTCCTATTCCCATGGGGGGTCTTCATTTATCATGGTATCTCTTTCCTTGTTCTCCTACTCTGTTCCTGATCCAGCTGGGACCTCCCGCTCCCCTAAGCTCTCTTTCCCCTGACCCTTGCCCTCCATTATCTCCCCTCACCCCCAGTTTGCTCATGTAGATCTCATCCCTTTCTCCATGGCTGTGTGATCCCTGTGTCTTTCTTAGGGTCTTCCTTACTAGCTAGCCTCCCTGGAGCTGTGGGTTGCAGTCTGGTTATCCTTTGCTTTATATCTAGTATCCACGTATGAGTGAGTACATACCATGTTTGTCCTTCTGAGTATGGGTTACCTCACTCAGGATGATATTTTCTAGTTCCATCCATTTGCCTGCAAACCTTATGATGTCATTGTTTTTCTCGGCTGAATAGTATTCCATTGTATATATGTAACAAATTTTCTTTATCCATTCATGATAGAACCTTCATCCAGTGACTAATGGAAGCAGATGTAGAGATCCATGGCCAAGTCCCAGGCAGAGCTCCAGGAGTCCAATTGATGAGAGAGAGGAGGGATTATATGAGCAAGAGATATCAAGACCATGATTGGAAAAAGTACAGAGACAACTAGCCAAACTAGTAGAAACACATGAACTGTGAACCAATAGCTGAGGAGCCCCTATGGAACTGGACCAGGCCCTCTGGATAAGTGAGACAGTTGATTAGCTTGAACTGTTTAGGAGGCCCCCAGGCAGTGAGACCGGGACCTGTTCTTAGTGCATGAGCTGGCTTTTTGGAACCTAGTGCCTATGCTGAGACACTTTGCTCAGTCTTAGTGCAGGGAGGAGGAGCTTGGATCTGCCTCATCTGAATATACCAGGCTGAGCTGAATCCCCAGGGGAGTCCTTGCCTTGGAGGAGGTGGGAATGGGGGATGGGTTGGGGGGAAGGCTGGGGGGTGGGAGGAGAGAGGACAGGGGAATCTGAGGTTGTATGAAAAATTACTAGAAAATCTCTTAATAAAAAAAAAGAAAGAAAGGAAAGAAAATTGATAAATAAATAAATAAATAGAACAATAATGAGTTTCAATTTTATACTTACTAAAATCAAGAAAATCCAGCACATGTTGGTTTGGCTTTAGAAGGACAAAAAAAATCTTCCTGCTGTTCCAGTGGCAAGATAAAGTAAAAACAATTCTTTTAAAGGGTGATTTGAGAAGTCAAAAAAAAATATTCATGACCTTTCATATAGCAATTTCACTCCTGAAAATTCGTTATTATGGCTATCATTCAAAAGAATGAAAAACTATATACATAAATATACTTTACAATGCCATTAAACATAATCTCAAAAACCCCCTACAGTCATAGCGAAATGTCCAACAAAACTAAAGTGAATTAAAACACGGATTGAACAGCATATTGCATATGGAATAAAAATAATAGCTCTTCTGGCCATGGTGGCACACACCTGTAATCCTAGCACTGGGGAGACTGAGGCAGATCTATTGCAAGTTGAAGGCCAGATTGAGCTATTGAGACCTTGTCTCAAAAGAATCATAATTCTGAAGATTGCAACAAACATGGAAAATCCTAAATGCAATAAACGTTGAGACAAAAATAGAACATACAATTGCATAGACAGTTTCATTACACTGTAAGAAGAGTGTCTCTGGGTAAAGATTTAAAAAAACAGATACATGCCACAGGGAAGCAGGTAGGCTAACGGCAGATCTGCACCTATCCCTCAGCTCCTCTAAAACCAATCCCCGAGTCTTATGCTCAGCAAACCACCTGCTGAAGTCTCCCCCCACATGCTCTACCCTCATCTCTGGAGGATAATGAGATATATACCTACAAACTTCCTTCCCTCACTCATTGTTTTATCCCAGCCCCCAACTCCAACAGGCATTCCCTGGAAATTAGCAGGCCACTCTGGCCAGCTAAACAGGTTAGGCTAACTACAGATCTTCACCTCTCCCCCAATTCTCCAAGTCCAATCCCCCAGTCTCATCCCCAGTTCTGTAGCACACCACCTGCTGCGGCCTCTCCTCATTCTTTGCCACCATTCCCAGGGGACTAAGCAGATCCTGGCAGAATATCATGTTTTCCTTCCTCCTGTGGACCTCCTCAGCACACCTCCTCCTAGCCCAAACCCATTCCTAAGTGTCAGATGCCAATACCTAGAAACACATTTTACCTGGAAGCCCCAGCGGCCACACATATGAGGATACCAGAAGAATTTCCCACCAGGCAACATACAGCCACTACATCAGCCTAAGAACCAGAAAGTGCCACTGAAACCAAAGGGGAAAAAACCCACCCAACAAAGTCAAGACCAGATGTCAGCACTTAGAATTGCAATCTTCCCAAACTCAGATGCATATATGCCAGCAGAAAAACACAACCAATAATATCCAGGTCAATATGTCTCCACTAGAGCCCAGCAATACTACCACAGCAGGCCCTGAATATTTCCAACATAGTTGACACACAAGAAGACCTTAAAATGACCTTTATGAATATGATAGAAGACTTTATAGAGGAAATGAATAAATCTCTTAAAGAAATCTATGAAAACACAAACAGTGGAAGAAAATGAATAAAAATAGTTCAAGTTCTGAAAGTAGAAATAGAATCAATAAAGAACACCCAAACTGAGGGAAATCTGGAAAATAACCATTTAGGAACTCTGATAGGAATCTTGAGGCTAACCTCACCCATAGAATATAAGAGGTGGAAGACAGAATCTCAGGCAGTGAAGACCTGATAGAGAAATTGGATACCTCGGTCAAAGAAAATGTTAAATCTAAAAAAATCCTGACACAAAACATCTAGAAAATCTGGAACATAATGAAAAGACCAAATCTAAGAATAATAGGAATAGAGGAAGAAGAAACCAAGGTCAAAGGCACAGAAAATATTTTCAACAAAATCAAAGGAGAAAAGTTTTCTAACCTAAAGGAGATGCCTGTAAAGGTACAAGAAGATTACAGAACAATAAATAGACTAGACTAGAAAATAAAGTCCCCCCAGCACATAATCAAAACACTAAACATTCAGAACAAAGAAAGAATTACTAAAAGCTGCAAGAGAAAAAGATCAAGTAACATAAACGCAGGCCTATTGAATTAGGATTACACCTGACTTTTCAATGGAGTCTCTAAAAGTCAGAAAGGCCTGGAAATATGTGCTGTAGACTCTAAGAGACCACAGATGCTAGAACAGACTATTATACCCAGCAAAACTTTCAATCACCAAAGATGGAGAAAATAAGATATTCCATGATAAAACCAAATTTAAGCAATATCTATCTACAAATCCAGCCCTACATAAGGCACTAGGAGGAAAACTCCAACTTAAAGAGGTTAGTCACACTCAAGAAAACACAGAGAATGAACCCAGAGCAGCAAATCAGAAGACACACACCACCACCACCACCACCACCACCACCACCATCACCACCATCACCACCAGCACCACCATAACAACAACAACAGCAACAACAACAACAACAACAAAATAACAGGAATCAACAGGCACCACTAATTTTTATCTCTCAATGTCAATGGACTCAATTCCCCAATAATGTTCTGGTGAAAGCTCCGCCTCAGTGCCTGGCACTCTGGCATCCATACACCCAAAGAGTCTGGAATGTTCTGGTGGAAGCCCCACCTCTCTGCCCAGACCCTGCCCCTCAGAAGTCCTGCCAAACATGGCTCCTCCCCCAGAGATGCTCAAGACCACTCCCACAGGGTATTTAAACTGCCCCCAGAAAGCAGACATGTGTTTTTTCAGTCTTTTATCCTTGTCTTCTCTCTGGGGGTGGGCAGAGAATCACCTGGGAACACTTTACCCATTACTGGGGCTTTTTCTAATCCTGTCTGATTTGGTCTGATTTGGATTGCTGCGTTTGTGGAAAGGCTTATCAGGGTCCAAAAACTTTTTATCTGAAGGTCTCACCAAGGGGGCCGATATTTTCCCCAACCAACCTGGGACCACGTAGTGGGAAAACACCCTTCTCCCCCACACTTGCTCTCTGCCAGACTAAGATCAGCTTTCCACTGGGTAAGTTGTCCTTTCCAAGTCATTGCCTTAGAGGCTCAGGGCCTCATCTGATTTTCAGGGTGTCCTGCCAAAGACACGACTGCGCCAGGCCCTTGACCCATTCCGGAGCAAAGACCTGCCTTTATTCCTTGGGACCTCTTCTCCAGAGGACATTCTGTTGAAGGGAATTTCCCCTACACACCCCCATTTTTGACCCAAGGCCTACCACAGTGGATGCATTGCACTAGGCTTCGGGTCCCTAACATAGATTTGTGAAATGGGCACATGCCATTCGAAGCCTGGTCCCCAAATACCCCTGGGGTGTCTTTTACAGCATCTATTCAAATTTGGGCTATCCGATGCCATCTGTTCTGATCACTTGATTTCTTTGAACACTAAGGCTTGGCCACAGTACGCTCTTGATAACCAGTCAAGGTGGCCTCCGGAGGGAACCTTAAAATTTTCCATCCTCCTCAATCTTGAAAATTTTTGTTGGCTTGGAGATAATTGGACAGAAACGCCCTATGTCTACGGTTTTTTGGGTTCTGCATTCTTGCCCTCCCTAGAGCGGCCAGTGTCCCACAGCGCTGATCTTATTGGCTAGGGTCATGGTGACTCCAGATTTCCTGCCTGTCTGGGAACTAGGAGCCGGAAATTTTGACTCTGATCATGTTGCCTGAGACACTGGCCCCTCCCCCCCCCCCCCTCCAACTCTCTCTACTCACCCCCCTTTCTATGATGCCACATGTTCCATTCAGTGGCCAACATTCCTCACATTCCTCACGTTCCTCCCTCTATCCATCCCTTCCCCTCTCCTCCCCCTTTGGGACAAAGGTTGAAATCTAAATTCCTCCTCCTTATCCTCCCCCCCCCCACTGCTCCTCCTATCTCCCAATGTCTCAACCTACATCCTGGTCCCCTTCTACACATTGTTCTAATGCCCATGAATCTTCCCCAGTTTCTTCTCAAACTCCGTCTCACCAGACTCCTGCCCTCCTCTGCCCTCTCTGAGAGGTAGCTGGAGCCCATAGAATTATTTAAATCTCCAGAGAAGAGACCTCATGGTTCGTTGTCTCCTCCAAGATATGGAAATGGTCTCAGACAAAGTTGTTAATTTTAATAAGTGCCAAAAGATTACACAGCTAGCTGACAAAAACCTGACCATTTTTCTAAACTGGTTACAAGAGACCATGGTTCAATATACTTGCCTTGACCCAACCTCTCCAGTGGGATCCACGGTCCTGGATACCCATTTCATTTCTTAGTCAGTGTCAGATATTAGAAAGAAATTTTAAAAGGATGAGGAGGGTCCCCAAACTCCCCTACAGGAATTGGTGATAATGGCTTTTAAAGTTTTTAATGACAGCTGAGTCATCCTGACAACCAAGGTTACAGCAGAAGGCGATGCTCCAAGCCCAAGCCTTAGCAGCTGCCCTGAAGCCACCAGGGTTCCCACAAGGGGGGCAAGGGAAGTCAACCATGAGGCTCCATCCTGCCCCAGCTCAGCCCAAATCAACTCCACCAGAAACCTGCTTCAAATTTGGCCAGCAGTCACCCAGGAGGCCATGCCCTATCTGCTGACAACCTAGACAGTGGAGTTCTGAATGCCCCTGTGTGGGCTTATCCTCTATGCCGTGCTATGGAGGTCCAGCCTCACCAACACTGGCAACTGAGACTCTTCCAGCTTTGAACTCCTAAGCCTGTGAAAGACTGACATGGCCTAGACTTCGTGACTCTCATTGACCTCTCTGAGCCTAGGGTGACACTGCAGGTAGAGGGTCCATTCCTCCTGCCAGAGGTGTGCCAAGGCCAATCCACAGGGGGCCCTCCAGATATATCAGCCTCTGCTCCAGCTTCAAGGACACCAATTAGGAGAGGATTTGCAGGGAAACAGCACGTGTGATGGCCTAAGTACTCCGGGAACACCTCATTCCTAGATTTGGCCTGCCACAGACCATACAAATGGACAATGGGCCAGCCTTCACTTCCAGGGTCATGGAGCTCATGTTGGAAGCTCTCAAAATCTCCTGGAAGCTCCACATTTCTTATCACCTACAATCCTCTTGAAAGGTTGAGAAGGCCAATGGACTCATCAAACAACAGCTCACCAAGCTCTCCATTGAACTCAGAATATCTTGGTCCTTCCTTCTCCCCACTGCCCTTACCCGCCTCCAGGCCACCCTATGCTCTCTTACAGGCCTGAGTCCTTTTGAGCTCCTTTGCAGAAGGCCCTTCCTCCTCAATCATCACCTTCTGACCCAAACTCTTCCACTGGCTGGGTACCTCCCCTACCTCTCTCTTCTGAGGTCCCTTCTCTGTTCACATGCTGACAGCTATCTCCCTGCCCCCATGCCAACAGACCCAACTGCCCCTGAACCTGCCCTACTCTCCCCAGGGGACAAAGTATTCCTCAAACAGCTAGCTCCTAAGTTTCTTGAGCCCTAATGGACAGGACCTTAAACTGTAATCCTCACCACCCCTTCAGCTGCCAAGCTCCTGGGACATTCATGCTGGTACCATCTCTCTAGGCTCAAGCAGGAACCTATTCAGGATACTTTCATGTCTTCCTTTTTAATTTGTATCCCCTCAGTCTCCCTCAGCTGTCTTATTGCTCTAGCTAAGACTTCAAATACTATATTGAATAGATATGAAGAGAGTGGATAACTTTGCCTTGCTCCTGATTTTAGTGGAATTATTTTGAGTTTCTCTCCATTTAAGTAGATGTTGGCTATGGGCTTGCTGTAAACTGCCTTTATTATGTTAATCGTATGTTTTTGGTATCCCTAAACTCTCCAGGACTTTTATCATGAAGGAGTGTTGGATTTTGTCAAAGGCCTTTTCTGCATCTAATGAGATGATCATGTAGATTTTGTCTTCCGGTTTGTTTATATGGTGAATTATATTTATCAATTTAATGTGTTGAAATATCCCTGTGTCTCTGGGATGAAACCTACTTGATCATAGTGACCTTAAAATTTCACCAGGAAATTCCTACAGCTGAAAAACATTTTCAACAAAGTAACTGGATACAAAATTAACTCACAAAAATCAGTAGCCTTCCTATATAAAAATGACAGACTGAGAAAATCAGGGAAACAATATATTTCACAATAGCCACAAATAATATAAAATATCTTGGAGTAACTCTAACAAAGCTTATGAAAGACTTGTATGATAAGTCTTTCCATCAAAAAAACCAAATAATCAATTTAAAAATGGGATACAGATCTAAACAGAATTCTCAACAGAAGAATCTCAAATGGTTGAGAAACACTTGAGATGTTCAACAGCCTTAACCATCAGGGAAATGCAAATCAAAATGACTCTCAGATTCCATCTTACACCTGTTAGAATGGCTAAGATAAAAAACACAAGTGACTGTTCATACTGGCAAGGATGTGGAGTAAGAGGAACACTCCTCCATTGTTGGTGGGAGTGCAAACTTGTACAGCCATTTTGGAAATCAATGGTGGTTTGTAGCTAGAGTTTTCCTGCCTGGCCCATAGTCAGGATAAATCTCTTTCACCTGCTAGTCCCACAGCCGCTCAGACCCAACCAAGTAAACACAGAGATGTATATTGCTTACAAACTGTATGGCCGTGGCAGGCTTCTTGCTAACTGTCCTTATATCTTATATCAATCCATTTCTATAAATCTATACCTTGCCACATGGCTCGTGGCTTACCGGCATCTTTACAAGCTGCTTGTCCTGGTGGCGGCTGGCAGAGCCTCCCTCTGCCTTCCTGTTCTTTTTATTCTCTCTGTTAGTCCCGCCTACACTTCCTGCCTAGCCACAGGCCAATCAGTGTTTTATTAGCAACACATTTGCCATGCAGAACATCCCACAGCACTTCCCCCATTTTTTTTTCAAAAAAGAAGGTTTTAACCTTAACAAAGTAAATTACATATAATTTGGGAATTTGGGCGTAGCTTCTCTTACTACTTCCTGCTGGAGGGGGGCGCTGTATCTTATGGGGACACAAAGAAAATTTTAGGATCATGGAGTAGTCCGTGAGGGTGTATCGTCTGAGCCAGTTGCCTTGAAACGGTTCTGGATGCTGGATCATCTGGGCCATGGTGTCATCGGAGACCTTTCAGGTGGTCTTGGCTGGTCAAACCTGATGTATCTTAATCTGGAACAAATCCATAGCCTCTGGTTTTCTGTGGAAACAAAATCAGAGCCTCCTTTCCAAAGCAACATATCCTTACATCCAAATTTTGAAGTCAAGGTATCTTTAAAATATACATATTGGTTTAACTCAGCTTCCTTTACAATCAAATATCTCTCTGCAGTTAAGAATCCCAAAGACAACACAATGCAGATTCTCTGTGTGATATCCATCTTTACGTGGCTTATATTTTATACTACCTTTACTGTCTCTTTAAAGA
>CABHPQ010094916.1:0-15721 GCA_902168405.1 Peromyscus aztecus | reverse complement strand
AATGGTAGTGAATGGCAACTCACCATGCCAACATTGTGGCAACAAAGGGTAGTGATGAGGATTGCTGTGAGTCTGTGGACTTTAATCATGTATTTCTCAAAAGAGGCAGCCAGTACTCAGTTCTATCACATGCTTTAGCCCACAAATGCATACTTAATACTGTCAGATCATTTGCCTTTATAAAAAAAAAGTCAGTTTTTTTTAACTGTATGTGAAATCTTTCAGTTCACAAATCTTAGCTCTATTCTTTAAACTCAGTAGGCAGCTTCCTTCGTAGGACTGCCAGTTTGAGGTTTTGTGTTTGTCTAAATCTGGCATCATTTTCCTCCCAGTGGACTAATAATACCTTGTGCCTGACTGCCTGAGTACTGACTTTCCTGTTGTTCTCCCTGAAAGCAGAAACTTTGTGTGTGATTTTTGTAGCCACTGGAGTAGTATTAGACTATGTAGACACCAAGATGAAAGAATGTGTGAGGAAATGAATGAATACATGCATGTAATTAATAATGAATAGTGAATGCATGCACCCCTCCCCAACCCAGCCACAAGATGAAATTTTCAAAGATACAAAATACTCCTTTTCCTTCTCCATCCAATAAGGGTCAAAAAAATAAAGATTTCTTTGGGCATAAAATCAGAAGTATTTTGCATTTTAAGGCTGACAAGTGGTAGAGGTTTAACAGTTGATTAAGTCTTGGAAACACAATGTGAAGCAATCAGGCTTCTAGAATTTGGCACTGCTTTATAGTTCTTCTCACAGTGGTTTTAAAATAATATGACATGTAGACAGAACAAATGTGTTGTTGTTAATATTTTATCAGAGAGTTATTGTTTTCTCTTTGAATATGTCTCATTACAGGCACTGCTGCATTATTAAGTATAAATGTATTATATCCAAGGACAAATTTTTCCAAACCATGCAGTATGAATTTCTGATTTTATAATAGATGTCAATGGGTAAGTCTGTTTCATTTAATCTAAGTTTATTTTTCAGCATACTTTGTTGGGATGTCTACACTCTTTCATTTGTGGGCTACCTGCATAATCATGTAATATATTTCATGCTCTGTAGTAGAATGAAACAAGCAAATGGAGCCAAAACGATTGTGAACAACAAAACAGCAGCTGCAGATCACTGGGAACTTCACTCAGGAACTGTCAGCCATTGGTACAGTCAAGAATGAATCTTCCAAATTTCCACAAGGAGAAATAATAACACATCATATCCATGCTGTTGTTTATGAGCCTCTTTCTGATAAATGTTAAGTCCAATACAATGCCTGAAATCAGTTGCTCCTATAGAATTGTTACTCAAAGAATAAAGGAGTGGGTTGTTTTCTGATTTAGGAATTACTATGAATTAATGAACAATCACAATTTTTAATACTCTGAGGCATTAAGTAGAACTTGCCTTGGGCAAATGAGGATGATACATGCAGAGCCATCCCCTGCCATGTTACTTAGCTGAAACTTCATTATGGAGGAAAGCTTTTAGTGGATGTGATCACACATTAGGAAAGACTTAATATCCAGATCTGATTTGCCTTTGCCTTACATGCTGGAAATCAGCTTGTAACCTGGAAGAGAGTCTAAAAAGCAATTCACTGTTGAGATGCAAAACTTGACAAAGCAGAGCCTCTTGGTAAGTCCATGGGTATCGCCTGAATCTTGATACAGAAGTAAACTCCAGAAGTGTAGAGTACAGGAAGCCATGAGTGAGTGAAGTCCTGTGTGAATGTGTGCTGTTGAGACAGGCACAGTCAAGTCCCTGAATCTGTACAAGGATATGGCACAGAAGGCTTCTGTGTGGTCTCAGCCCCTACTCTCCCACTGTGCTCTGAGCACTAGGCCCTATTTCTGGAACTTATGCAGCTATCTCTTTAAAATTAACTCATATAATAGTCATAAAATACAAAATTTTAACAACTTGGCAATTAGAGCCTGTACAATGGGAATAGTTTTAAATAAAAATTTAAACCCACCAAAATGTTTGGTGTTTTTTCTTTTTCCTCCCCTAAGGCACCTGAACCTTGGAGAATCTAAGAACTGTACATTAAAGAAAATCCATTTTCTTCTGTGTTGTGACCTCCCCACCCCACCCTGCCACACATACACAAGATAAAGAAATGTAAAAATATATTTTTTAAGTTCTTAAAACTTCTACAAGAAATTGAAGAAGAATTCACAAAGAGTCATGTGAGGTCTTAAAATATCTAATGAAGTTGGCATGAAGAAGGAAAAAGTTTCATTTCAAAAAATTCTTCTATGGGGTAAGATTGGAAGCACTCTTCTTCTGTTTGTTGACGCTATGAAACAATTAGCCTTTAATGCGTGCATGAGAGATGATGTACATGCTTTGGAAAGGATTCTTTAAAAGTTCAATCTTACAAAAAAAAAACCCAGAGGTGGTGGTGCTTGCCTTTAATCTCAGCATTCAGTGCGCAGGAGCAGAAGCAGGTGGGTCTCTGTGAATTTGAGGCCAGCCTGGATATACAGTTTTCCTATGACCTAGTAATTCCTCTCTCAGGTATTTATTCAAGAAAAAACTGAAGCACACATCCCTACAAACATTTGTACCAGAATATTCTTATTGGTAATAAGCAAAGACTGAAAAGGGTCTAGCTGTCCATGAATAAAATGGCTGAATAAGATGTGATATATTTGCACAAAATAATATATCTACTACTGTCCTGGCTAACCTTGTCAACTTAACATAGCCTAGAGTCATCTAAGAAAAAAGTCTCTATTGAGGAATTTCCTAGATTAGATTGGCCTGTGAGCATGTCTGAAGGGGAGGGTGGTGTCTTCATCACTAATTGATGAAGAAGAGTCCAGTCTGCTGTGGGCAGTACCATTCCTAGGCAGGGGATTCTGGGTTGTATGAGAAAAGTAGCTAAGCATGAACCAGTAAGCAAGCTAATGAGTAAGCTAGCAAGCAGGATTCCCTGATGGTTCCTGCCTCCAGGATCCAGTCTTGAGTTCCTGCCCTGAGATAGACTATGACCTGGAAATATCAGCTAAAATAAACTCTTTCCTCCCCAAGCTGTTTTTGGTAAAGTTAATGGAAAAGGAAACTGGAACAACTGCAGATAAACCTATGACATAGACGGGTTTCAAAAGAGTATGCAGATTGAAAGAGGTTTTATGAGAGAGTTCTGCTATCATTCTCCTTGACCTGTGAGGGTTTTTTTGGGGGGAGGGGGTATTTATTTATTTATTTATTTATTTATTTATTTATTTTTATTTTTGCAGATATAGTTCCAGATTGCTCCACAGCAGAAAATCTGACTGAGGGCCTGGGCTAGAAACAACATGCAGTTACAATAATAACCAGTATTACTGAATGCTCATGGGCTTAGCACTACCCTGAAAGTTGGGTAGTACTCCAGTTTTATGGATTAAAAAACTGGACTCCAAATATAGCATATGACTTGCCCATAAATATCCAGAACATAAATGCTCTGTCTAGGCCAATTTCTATATGAAGACTGTCTTCTTTTCAGAACAGCTCAGAATGTTTCATCCTGCACATGTTCTGTCAAGAATTAGGGGGTAAGCAAGAGGATGCTAAAGAAAGTGAGTCATTTGGAATGAGGAACATTGCTGTGGAATATTCCTTTACACTTTGTGAACATATGTCAATGTGATTGGTTTAATAAAGAAGCTGACTGGCCAATAGCTAGGCAAGATAAAGTTAGGAAGGAGAGCCAAACTAGAAGAATGCTGGGAGGAAGAAGGGCAGAGTCTGGAGTCGCCAACCAGTTGCAGAGGGAGCAGGAGATGAACATGCCATGCTAATAAAGGTATCATCATATGGCAGAGTGTAAATAAGGAATATAGGTTAACTTATAATGTAAGAGCTAGTTAGTAATAAGCCTGAGCTATTGGCCGAGTATTTGTAATTAATATAAGCCTCAGTGTGTTTATTTGAGAGCAACTGCAGGACAGAAAAACTCTTCCTACAGGACATAGATCAGTTGTAAAGCATTTGCCTAGCATGCCTGAGGCCCTTTGTTCAATCAACATGTTCTGGGGACAAAATGGATGAATTTTGGACATATGAAATAATTTGATGGAAATATGCCCAGAGATCCTGTGAAAATCTAATGAAAACTTTGGAAGCTTCCCCTATAGAAATAACTCTACTTGTGAAGTTCTCTATGGCATATAAAGGGGTATACAGTTCTCCTGTCATGGTTTGAATGAGAAACTTCCCCCTTAGGTTCATGTATTGGAGCACTTGATCCCCAGTCGGCAGTACTGTTTCCCCAAACATGTAAGTTATAAGAGGTAGAGAAGAGACTTGCTGGAGGAAGTTTGACATTGGAGGTGGGTTTTGAGGGTTTAGTTTTACCCCACTTCCTGTTCACTTTTTCTGGTTTCTATGTGTTATGAGATTTGATCTCTCAGCTTCTTCCTCCTGTTACTTGCTTACATGGCTCTCCACCATGATGGATTTAAAATAAACTCATATAAGTTGCTTTGGGCCATGATATTTTAGCACAGCAACAGAAAAGTAACTAATATACCTACTGAAATCCACCTAGGTATTCTATGATAATAACTCCTATAGAGAGGATCAGAAGTTCAAAGTCATCCTTACATATGTATCAAATTCAACGCTATCCTCTACATACTGCACATACACATACAAGTGCCTACACACATCTAAACATACATATACACACTCATACACACCACATAAGACACATTAAAGAGAAGAGAGAAAGAAAGTAACAAGGCATATACCAAAAGCTAATTTTGAACTGGTAATCTATCTGCACATGGCAATGCCCACCTGTAATCCCTATGCTTCCAAAGCCAATGTAAGATCATGAGGGGGATAAAAGTTCCCATAGCAAATGAAGAGGTAATAATAAAAACCAGATCTTTCTAAATGGGTCCTATTTCATAGACCTGACTGATAGCGAATAAATTCTTTATATAAATTTTAAAAATCAAATCAAGAAAAAAAAAGACATTTCTTAAACCTGAAAAAAAATGAAGTAAATTAACCAGATGCCTCTCAGGTTTCACAGAGAATTTTTGTCAAGTGTCTTTTACTTTGTTTTTTTGATGCAAGGTCCCATTTAGCTCAATTACCTAGAGCTCCCTTTGCAGTCTAGGGTGATCTTAATGCCTGATCCTCCTTCCTCCACTGCCCAAGCACTGGGATTATAGGCATGTGCCACCACATTTGGCTTTCAAGTGATTTTACAACAGTATTTTGAAGGAATAACAGATTAAGTAAATTCCATAATCCTATGTTTCCATAAAAGCAATTAAGACAAAAGTGATAATGGTCAAAGTCAATTTTTTTTCAGAACTTAAGAAATTAATCAAGGCTTTCAATAATATGAAAAGCAATCATTAAAAAACATTTGATGGGGCTAGAGAGATAGCTCAGCAGTTAAGAGCGCTGGCTTGTCTTCCAAAGGACCTAGGTTCAATTCCCAGCACCCACATGGCAGCTCACAACTGTCTGTAACTCTAAGATCTGACATCCTCACACATACATACATGTGGGCAAAACACCAATGCACATAAAATAAAAATAAATTATTTTTTAAAACACGTGATAAGAATAGTGAGTTTGTGAAGGTTTAAATTTTCTTCTAGTTCTACATCTCTCTGCAATATCTATAGAAGAGTCCATTCTACATCAGAATATGCATTCTTCTCAAGTACATGTAGAACATTCTAGAAACTTGATCATATGCCATGCCATAATGTAAGTCTCAATATATTTATCATGCAAATCATACAAAGCCTGTTTTAAAACCATAAAAGAAATTATAAATAAACAGAAAAAGAAAATTAGGAAATTCAAAAATATGTAGAAATTAAATATACTACTAAATAATCAGAGTCAAAGAAGAAATCACAGGTTAATTTTAAAAAAACACTTTGAAATGGGGCTGGTCAGGTGGTTCATAGGATAAAGTTGCTTGCTGCCAAGTGTGACAACCTGAGTTTTACCCCCTGTAGCCACATAGCAAGGAGAGAATCTATTCCCATAAATTGTCCTCTGGTCTCCACATATGCATGTATACTCTCGACACCAACACTACACATAAATAAATAATTTAAAATAAATTAAACAAAAATACACATTCCAGAAGTTACTAGATTCAAGCTTTAAACACTGACACCAGAAAAGAGAAAAGGCTCTGCAGGTAAAGCCTCCTGCCACCAAGCCTAACAACTGAGTCCAATACCTAAGAGCCACAGGGCAGAAGGAGAGAACAAACGCTTTCAGGTTGACCTCTAACCTCCAGGCCATCTCATACACACACACACACACACACACACACACACACACAAATAAATAAATAAATAAATAAATAAATAAATAAATAAATAAATAAACAAACAAATAAATAAATAAATAAGTCCATTCGGGTGGCCCAAGGCCTGAACTGTCACCTCCTTCTGACCTGTCTTCCTCATTTACCAAATCCCAGCCCAGTCCCTACCAGAGGACCCTCTAGCTGCCTCACATGGCTCAGAGAATCAGGTAAGTTACTTGCATCCTCTTCTTCCCAGATCCTCCATTCTGGTCATACATGCCCTGTTGTTGCTTGCCAGGGACAGCCACCTCCTTCAAGCCCCTCTTCCTACATTTGGGAATCATCAGATCTCAGTTCAGTCCCACTACAGACTCTCTAACCATCACACCACCAGAAATTTTTCAGTCACCACACATAACCCTGCCATGATGATAATGGATTAAACCTCTGAAACTGTAAGTAACCTCTCAGATATTTTCTTTTATAAGAGCTGCTTTGGTCATGGTGTCTCTTCACAGCAATAGAATAGTGACTAAGACAATGTACAAATTGCAACACACAAGAGAATACACATGATAAAGCAAAGCAACACAGTTGCAAAAGCTTCTAACTCTTCAGCTACTAAATTCAAAGCTACTGAAATAGATAAATATTGCATGAAGATTTCAAAACCCTAATCCTAAAATTATCAGTGATTTCAAAAAGGATATGAGCAAATAGATGAATTCCATTCAAGACTCTAAGAGGAAAGTCAGCATCATAAAGGAAAAGGTCAGAAAAATAGATGAGAAAAACAGCTATTTGAATGGAAAAATTGGCAACATGGAAGAAATATTCAGCAAGGAAAATGAGATTTGGAAAAAATATAGGAATATTAGAAATGAAAAAGTCAATGAATCAAATAAAAAGCACAGTGGATAGTATTGTCAAGTAGATAGACTTGACCAAGCAGAAGACAGAATGTAAGAGATAAAGATCAAAATAATGGAATGTGTATGACATAAAAGCAGAAGGCAGGAGTACTTACAAGGATGAAAGAGGGGAATGAGGGAGTGGAGAGAGGAAGTAAGATGAGTAAAAATGAAATATAATGGTGCATATGTATGAATATGTCAAAATGAGACCCATTACTTTATATGCTAACTTACAATAATAATAAAAGAAAAGTAAGAGGGCCTGATGAGATGATTCTGAGAGTAAAGGCATGGGAGCCAAGCCTGATGACCTGAACTCAATCTTCAGACCCCATATGATGAAATTTGAGAACCTACTGTTGCAAGTTGTCCTCTGACTTCCATTCACGTACTGTGGTATGAACATGTGCCAACATACACAAAACATGCACACACACAGATAGATAGATAGATAGATAGATAGATAGATAGATAGATAGATAGATAGATGATAGATAGATAGATAGATAGATAGATAGATAGATAGATAGATGCTTAAAAATAAGAAAAAGAAAGGAAACTGGATGTGGCAGCACACACCTTTAATCCCAGCACTGGGGAGGCAGAGGCAGGGGGGATCTCTGAGTTTGAGTTCAGCCTGGTCTACACAGCAAATTCCAGGATGGCCAAGACACCCTGTCTCAAAAAAATCCACTAAAGAAGGAAAGAAAGGGGAAAAGGAAAAAGACAAAAGTCTAGACTCAGACTCTCATTCCGGTGAACTCTACCAATCATTTAAAGGAGAATTAATATCAATCCTTCAGAAACTTTCTCAAAATGGAAAAGGGGGTCCAGAAATTCCACTCCCAGGTATAGTCTCAAAAGAAATTAAAACATGTCTACACAAAAATATGTATATGAATGTTCATGAGCAGTATTATTCACAATAATGAATATCATGAGGGGAAAGGTAGAAACATTCTCAAATGTCCAACTGATGATAAAACATAACATTTGTAAAATATTGTTTAGCTGTTAGCATTTAAGTACTTTTCACAGTCTACAAACATGGGTGAAACTTGAAAGCATTTGCACTTTTTTTAAGAGCCCAATCACAAATGACCACATATTTTGTGATCACATTTATATGAAATATCACAATAGGCAAATCCATAGAAACAGAAAGTAGACTAGTGTTTTCCCACGGTTGGTGATGAATGGCAAAAATGAGAAAGGAGTGCCAGTTAGATTCTCATTGCTGTAACAAAATACCCAAGGAAAACAACTTAGAGGACAAAGGATTTCTTTTGACTCATTTCAGAAGATTTGGTCCATAGTAGAGGGAATAGCATGGCAGAGCAGAGGAAATCACAGCATAGAAACCAGAGAACAGAGAGACAAAGTCTATACTAATGGAGTTTTTCCTTTATTCCCCCGACTCCACAGCCTATGGAATGGAGCCACCTACATTTAGGGTGGATTTTTCCTAATAAACTAATCCTCTCTGGAAATGCCCTCACAAACACACCCAAGAGGACCATTTGTTAATCTACCAGGCACTTGTTTTAATTCAAATATAAAATGTCCCCCATAGGCTTTATGGGTCTGAACACTTGATCTCCAGTTGCTGACAATATTTTAGGAGACTGTGGAACCTTCGTGATATGGGGGCTAGCTGGCAGACATGAGCTGTGAGGGCAGGGATTGAGAGCTATAGTCTGGCTGTACTCACAGTTCAAGCCCTCTGCTTCCTGACTGCTGTCACAATGTAAGCAGCTGCCTTGTGCCCCCAGTGTTATAAGCTGGTCCAACTATAATGTGTTCTCCCCCAGGATGGACTCTATCCCCTAAAACATGAACCAGAATAAAGCCTTCCTCCTATAAGCAATTTGTGTCAGTTTTTCTATTACAGTAACAAGAAAAGTAACAACACAGTACTTCTCAGTCCAATCAAGCAGACAATCAAGATTAACCATCAAAGATTTCGAATGAATGTGAAGTTACTGTCTGAGGTGCTAAAAGGTCTTCAAATTATGCTGTGTAGAATAAATAATTAGACTGTGCTTCTGGTTGTACAATTCTATGGATTCACTATAATCCTCTGAGTTTTACACAAAATTATTCAATTATGTTTTAGATGAATAATATCTCAGTAAGCTGGTAAAGAAATAATAGCCACAAAAGATAAAATCCCAGTGGTCTGGGTATAATCTCAATTGGCATATAGAGTAAAAGCCAAAAAATGGAAAAATATATGAAACTTAATTCAGTAGTCTTGTTATTAATAGTAATACTGAAACAGGTACTTGGAAATTATTGCATGTTTTTACAATCATAAAATAGGACAAAATGGGGCCAATGAGATGGCACCTGGGTAATTTGCACTTGCTGCCAAGTCCAATGGCTTAAGCTAAACTCCCAGGACTCACACAGTGGAAAGACAGAACCACTTCCCAAAAGTTGTTTTCTGATGACCTCTACATGCAGATCCTGGATGCATACAATAGATAGATAGATAGATAGATAGATAGATAGATAGATAGATAGATAGATAATGGATGGATAGATAGATAGATAGATAGATAGATAGATAGATAGATAGACAGACAAAGTGTAATTTAAAATTAGTAATGAATTTTAAAAGGGTATGGTGGTTTGAATGAAAATAGCCCCCATTGGAGGATCAGGATCTGTCCCTGGTGCATGGGCAGGCTTTTGGGAATCCGGTGCCTGTGGTGTGATGCCTTGTGCAGCCTTGGTGCAGTGGGAAGGGGCTTGGACCTGCCTAGGCTCATTGTGCCAGGCTCTGCTTACTCCCCATGGGAGACCTTGATTTGGGAGATGTAGAGATATGAGGTGGCTTGGGAGAGAGGACTGGGTGGTGGGAGGAGGGACGAGGTAGGATCTGTGGGTGGTATGTAGAGTGAGTAGAAAATTTCTTAATAAAGAAAAACGAAAAAAAATAGCCCCCATAGGCTCAGAGAGAATGGCAGTATTTGAAAGGATTAAGATATGTGGCCTTGTTGGAGTAGTTGTGACCTTGTTGGAGGAAGTGTGTCACTGGGGGGTGGGTTTTTGGGTTTCAAAGGCTCAAGTCAGTTCCCGTGACTCTCTCTTTTTCCTGCTGCCTGCTGACCATATATAGAACTCCAAGCTACCTTTCTAGCTCCATGTTTGCCTGCATGTCACCATGCTTCCCACCATAATGATAATGGACTGGATCTCTGATCTGAAAACCAGCCCTGATGAAATATTTTCCCTTATAAGATTTGCCATGTTCATGGTGTCTCTTCACAGCAATAGAACATTGATTAAGGCAAAAGGAATGTGGAGGAACCTGTAAACTACAAGGAGGAAAATCATTGTATAATAGTTATTAGGAACCAACTTTTATAATATAAAGAGAAATATAGAAATATAAAACTAAAAGAAACCCTCATAAATTTTCTTAAATAGAAAATACAAATATAAACTTATGACTTTTTCTTTCAAGAAAGATAAAGTGTCTCACTATGTAGCTCTGGGTTGTGTGGAACTTTCTATGACTGGCCTACAACTTACAGCAATCCTCCTGCCTCTGTCTCACAACTACTAGCATTACAAGCATGCATCACATCACCAGTTTGGTTTTTTTTCCCCGGAACACTTTACTGTGGTAGCAAAGGCTATCAATTAATGTCAAAATTACACAGGGACCAACTTGAAAGCATTCATATTGGCCAAATGTGGACATGTTCAGCATTGAAAGAATATCATCAGGGCTGGAGGTGTAGCTCAATAGTTGAATGCTTGCTTAGTATGTATGAGGTCCTGAATTTGACAGCTAACACTATAAAAAAAAATAGCGTCATGAATGGAAACATACCAAATATATAAAAATCTATGTGTCATAGGTTGCTAAATAAAAAGCAAACTCATCTTTGCTAAGTTATCAACTTATTTGGAAACTAACATGTAAAACAAAGTGCTTATTCAAACACTACATTAGGTACTTCTGTAAAGTGCTTGTCTTAGTCAGTTTTCTATTGCTGTGAAGACACACTATGACCACTACAACTCTTATTTTAAAAAAGGACTTAATTTGGGGCTTTCACAGGTTTAATCCATTGTCATCATGGTGGGTAGCATGGCAGCATGCAGGCAGACATGGTGCTAGAGAAGGAGCCTAGAATTCTACATCTGGATCTGCAGGCAGCAGGAAGAGAAAGACACTGGGCCTGGCTTGAACATTTGAAACCCCAAAGCCCACCACCAGTGACACATGTCCTCCAACAAGGACACACATCCTTATCCCTGTCAAGTAGCACCACTCCCATTCAAATCGGTGAGCCTATGGGGGCCATTCCTATTCAAACCACCACAGTACTTAAGTAAAGAAGTACGGTGATATTTTCTTTTGTACTTAAATGTTATTTGTATGTTAATAAATAAAATTGCCTGGGGGTCAGAGCTATTAGCAAGCCATAGGAAAGCAGGGCGGTGGTGGCATACGCTTGTAGTCCCAGCACTTGGTAGGCAGAGTTAGGTAAGTCTCTGTGTGTTCAGGGACACAGCCAGCATTGGATACACATGCCCTTAATCTCAATACCAACCATGGAACACCTGGAGGTCTATACAGACGGGCCGTGATGAGGCGGTCATGTGGTTGGGTTTACAACCAATGAGAAGGCAGAACAGAAATTCTATATAAGAACTTTAACACAGGAGGTGCTGCTGGTTCGGAGAGGTAGGACCACTGCAGGAGGAAGGGTAAGGTTTTAGCTCTTAGCTCTGACCTCTTGGCTTTCTTCCTTGCATTGTTTCTGTGTTTTTTATTTAATAAAACGGTTGGATACATCTACAAAGAAGTAGTCAAAGTCTATGGTTAGATAATCTCAAAGAAATGAAATTGTTTGGAGAAGGCTAACACAATAAGATGAGCCCTTATAAAAGTAAGCAGAGACTTAGCTCTAGTTGGTGGTAGAAGATGAAATAATAGCATTAAAGTATGAGGCAGGCTCTACAACACATTACTGGTGTGAAGATAAGTGAGCCACATGAGAAGTACACAAGTTATCTCAAGAGATAGAGACTGGCCCCAGGTACCACCAGCAAAGAAACAGACTTAAGACCTATCATAGCAGTAAACTGAAATCTGCCAAAACCTAAATGAGTTTGGAAATGGAACCTTTTCCACTTCCAGAAGATCCTAAGCAGGGCATGACTGGATTTATGAACTCTAAAGCTGTGGGATAATAAGTGTCTGAGCTGAGGAGATAACTCAGTGGTAGAGTATGTGCCTCACGTGTGAGACCATAGAGCCAGTCCCCAGCACTGTGATAAAAGCTGTTTTAAGCTGCTAGATGTGTGGTAGTTTGATATGTAGCAATAAAAATGTAACTTGAAAAAAACCAATCAAGCATGTGTTCTGTTTTCTTATAAAAACTTTATGACAAGACAATAAAATAAGAGAAAGTTTTTCTTTATACAACATTTATAGGTAATAAATGCTAAGGAATTGCTAGACAGTATATTACCATATATGACCTCAAATGAAATTATGGATCTAGACAATGATCATCCATGATTGCTAAAGCCAATATGCTGAATGACCAGACTGAATCAAATTTATAATACTTCAACCTTCTGGTCAATCTTAGTATTATACAAAAGTGTACTCTTTTGATATGAAGTGATAGGACATATGTAACCCTACTTACATAATATTCTTGGCAAAATCTCTTAACCTGAATCTAATCAAGCTTCTATAAGAATATATAAAAATATGGGTAAAACTAGAACCTGTTAAAAATCATACATCATCGATGGAATGAACCAAGTGTAGAATGTGAGAAATATCTTAAATTAGCAACACAGAAAAAGACTTAATAGGCAGTGTCCAGAACAAGTTTAGATATTGATCCAAATAAATTGACTATAAAAATTTCATAAAATGTTTGGGTATAATAAACACAGGTGGGGCCGGGCGTTGGTGGCGCACACCTTTATTCCCAGCACTCGGGAGGCAGAGGCAGGCAGATCTCTGTGAGTTCGAGGCCAGCCTGGGCTACCAAGTGAGTTCCAGGAAAGGCGCAAAGCTACACAGAGAAACCCTGTCTCAAAAAACAAAAAAATAAATAAATAAATAAATAAACACAGGTGGGATATTAAGGAGTTATAAATAACTTTATAAGGCATGATAATAGTGTGTTTTTTAAAGTTCTTATTTGTCACAAAAGCTTACAAAAGTGCTTATGGGTAAAATGAAACGGTATCTGAGATACACTTTAGAATATTCCAGGAAATAAAAAAGAAATGGAAGTAGAATAGATAAAACAAGAATAGTAAAATGTTAATTGTTGAAACAAAATAAATAGTACATCTGTGTATAGCTTCAATTTCTCATGATATAAATATTTAAAGAAAGAAAGAGAAAGAACAAAAGAATGAAAGAAGAAAGAAAGAAAGAAAGAAAGAAAGAAAGAAAGAAAGAAAGAAAGAAAGAAAGAAAGAAAGAAAAGAAAAGAAAAGAAAGAAAGAAGGAAAGGAAGGAAGGAAGAAAGCCTTACAATCATCATGTGGTCATTATGGGTAATAAATACTGAAAATTTACTACATAAAAAAATTAAAAATTATAGAAATTGTTTTCCTCAGCATTCTTAGATTAACAAGCAGATGAGCTTGACCAAGCATAGTCTCCTGATGACTTAATCTATAGATCACTCATGAACATGGCATTAACAAATTAGTTTGCAAAACATTAAATGTTTTAAAAATTATAGATATATCTACATGAACAATTTCTGTTTATGGGGTCTGAGAGATGGCTCAGTAGTTAAGAACAATTCTTGACCTATCAGAGAACCAGAGTTAGATTCCCAGCACCCACATTGGGTGGCTCACAATTACATGTGACTCCAGCTCCAGAAGATCCAGCACTCTCTTCTGGCCCATGTAGACACATGCACACATACAGAGAGAGAGAGAGAGAGAGAGAGAGAGAGAGAGAGAGAGAGAGAGAATAATATCTCTTTTTTATATAAAAAAGAGAATTTCATGGCTCACACTGCCTGTAAGTCCAGTTCTAGGGGATCTCACACCCTTATCTGGCCTATGCATGTACCTGCACTCCTGTGCACATATCACATGCAAACATACACATAACTAAATTTTTTTTAAAAAGTCAGCAAAAAAAGACTTAGCTTTGATACTCAGAGCATAATTTATTTAAAAAAGAAAAAGAATTTGGGCTGGAAAGATAGCTCAGTAGTTAAGAGTACCCACTGCTCTACACAGATATGGTAGCTCAAGTCTTTAATTCCAGCACTAGAGAGGCAGAGGTAAATGGATCTTTGTGATTCCAAGATCAGCCTGGTATGCATAGTGAGTTGCAGGTCAGCCAGATCTGCATAGTGAGACCTTGTCTCAAAAAAAAAAAAAACCTTCATGTAACTCCAACTCTAGGGTGATCCAATGCCTCCGACCTATGTGAGCATCTGCATCCCTGTGTGCGCGCACACACACACACACACACACACACACACACACACACACACACAAATTAAAAGTAAATAAAAAAGTCTTTTATATTTTTATGTAGCTAGAAGTTTCTCCGGTCCTGCCTGGGCCCTGCAGTCCTGTGTCCTGCTTATAAAATAATCACACAGAGGCTTAATATTATTGATAACTGCTTGACCATTAGCTCAGGCTCACTACTGACTAGCTCTTACACTTAAACTTGTTCCATCTCTTATTCAATATAGTACTTGAAGTTCTAGACAGAGCAATAAGACAACATAAGGAGATCAAGGGGATACAAATTGGAAAGGAAGAAGTCAAGCTTTCACTATTTGCAGATGACATGATAGTATACATAAGTGACCCAAAAAATTCGACCAAGGAACTCATACAGCTTATAAACACCTTTAGCAATGTAGCAGGATACAAGATTAACTCAAAAAAAGTCAGTAGCCCTCCTATATACAAATGACAAACAGGCTGAGAAGGAAATCAGAGATACATCACCCTTTACAATAGCCACAAATGATATAAAATACCTTGGGGTAACTCTAACTAAGGAAGCGAAGGACCTGTATGACAAGAACTTTAAGTCCCTGAAAAAAGAAATTGAAGAACATGTCAGAAAATGGAAAGATCTCCCATGCTCATGGATAGGTAAGATTAACATAGTAAAAATGGCAATCTTACCAAAAGCAATCTACAGATTCAATGCAATCCCCATCAAAATCTCAACACAATTCTTCACAGACCTGGAAAGAATAATACTCAACTTCATATGGAAAAACAAAAAACCCAGGATAGCCAAAAGAATCCTGTACAATAAAACAACCTCTGGAGGCATCATGATCCCTGACCTCAAGCTCTACTATAGAGCTACAGTAATAAAAACAGCTTGGTACTGGCATAAAAACCAACATGTGGACCAATGGAATCGAATTGAAGACTCTGACATTAATCTGCACACCTATGAACATGTAATTTTTGACAAAGAAGCCAAAACTGTACAATGGAAAAAAGAAAGCATCTTCAACAAATGGT
>CABHPQ010094914.1:22330-60302 GCA_902168405.1 Peromyscus aztecus | reverse complement strand
CATATGGAGTTAACTTTCATTGTGGCAAATGTTAGCCACTGGACAACAAAGTATCCTCGAATCAACTGCTGACAACAGGACAAAATGGACAGACATGAAATAAAGGACTACGGATTCTTGCCAAAATAAGTGTGGTTATGGCTTTATCAAAAGGCATCTTCTGAGGCCAGGACAATATGGCACCATCCCTGAAGTGGCCTTTGCAACCCGGAAAAGGTACAGTGCCCTTTCCTTTGAAGGCAGCTGAACAGGCAGTGGGTCGATGGCTTCTGATGTGCAATGGAACAGCAGCTGAAACAGTTATTCTTGAAGAGTAACTAAGCTCACGCCTCTCAATAACAGACTGGCATTTAATAGAGGGATGTGGAGAAGAACGGGATGCTGAGATGAAGCCACACGTACATAGTCAAGAGGAATGGACAGCTGAATTCAAAAACCATCAACAATTTCCAGAATTTAAAATCCTGAATCAGGACATGACACTAGTGGAATTCAGGTGTTTCTGGTACATGGACTGCTCTCACCCAAGGTGAGGTTGAACTGTTGACCTTGTGTACATCCTACTTCACAAATGAGTCTGTCAGATATGCTAAGCCTATAGGCTGAAGATGATGCCCCAACACTGAGGAGAAACCTCAGGTGACTGTCCAGGCGGCTGGCTGTTTCTGTCAACTCACAATTTTTTTGGAAGTTGCTTGCATGCACTTCTTGTTTTTATTTTTGTTAGGTAATATTATTTCCTTCTTGGGTCTCTGAGGGAGTTGAAGATTAGTTAGTTACAATTGAAGATTAGTTAGGATAGAAAGGAATTAGGTATATTTTGGACTTAACAAATTAGGATAAGTAATGGAATTATTTTCTCTGAATTTGTCAAATACAAATGGACTAGACATTGTTTAGGTATTCATCACTTGTATATATTGTATATAGTTATTGTACTTTTGTATATAGTTTTTCTTATATTAGTTACAACTTTCCTTTTTTTCTCTTTTTATTAAATTAGAAAGGGTGAAATATAGTGGTATTCTATTTGTACTGAAATGTGATTTTATTTGTATGTTAATAAATAAAGTTGCCCAGAGGTCAGAGTTTAGCAAGCCATAGCGAGAGCTGGGCGTGGTGGTGCACGCCTTTAATCCCAGTACTCAGCAAGCAGAACTAGGTAGATCTCTGTGTGTTCAAGGATACAGTCAGCATTGGAGACACATGCCCTTTGATCTCAATACCAACCATAGAAGACCTGGAGGTCTGCACAGACAGGCCCTGACGAGGCAGTCACGTAGTTACAGGCCCTGACGAGGCAGTCACATAGTTGGGTTTACAACCAATGAGAAGGAAGAACCAGAACTCTTTATAAGTCAAACGCACAGGAAGTAGCTCCCTTTTTCGGAGAGGTTTCTTGGCGGAAGAAGCTAGCCAGCAGCACGCGGGTAAGCTCCTATAGCTCTGACCTCTTGGGCTTTTATCTTTTCCTTGGCTCTGTGTTTCTTATTTAATAAGACGGTTGGATACATCTACATGTATACAACTTATTTTGACCATACTCACTTTCCCATTTCATCACTCTAACTTCCTTCAGGTTTCCTAACATATTTCTCTCCTAACTTCATAACCTGTTCTCTTTTTTAATATATTTGATAACTCAAATTTCTTCATGTGGCTTCCTTTAGAGATTAATGAAAAATCTTAGCAACCACACAGTATTTAAAACTTTACTTATTTTTAAATTTATGAGTGTAATATTAAAATTATATCCATACAATTATTTCATAAGTTGAATGATGATTCAAATAACATGCTTATATGTATATGTAGATGTTTCTACATTTAAAAATATGAAGTTACTATATTTTTGCTTTTCCTAATATATATTATTTGAATTTAGTATTAATATCAATCATGGCTCTGATGATATAGCTGAAAATTTTGAAATTTTTACCCAGAACTATGTCAATCATAGCCAAAATAGTTCTCTCAAAAGATCAACAAAGCATCTATATTAAAAAAGAAAAGAAAAAGATACCAAATAATTCAGATGGTTTAATAAAACCTCCATTCTTGTCTTCTAGAAAAATGTCTCACAGATTTCTATTTTTCTCTAATCCTTAACAAAAGTAAGATCTAGAAGTGAGATGTGAAAATTGAAAATTAGAAGTCAGTGTTGCCAAGTCAATTTATTATGATTTCTATGTGATATTTTGAACTTTATTCATTCTCTTTTCCCCTCCCCTATTCTCTTTTTTCCTAGATATGTCAATAATTTCATATTTACAAGATAAGGAAACAGAAGCAGTATAACAAAGAAAAATTTACCTGAATAAATGAAGGAATCAGGTTTTAAATTTGATTTAGCCTGTTCCTGTAAACTGGTTACTCAGTATCAGGCATTACAATGCGATGATTAAAACTATTAACTTTCAAGTCAAATAAACAATTATTTGATATTAGGGTTTGACCAATAGCTGTGGAATTTCACAATCTGTCTTTGTCACCTCTAAAATATGTACCATACCAGGAAAAATCATAATGTTGTAAGGATTAAATAAATTAATGTGGGTATTTCATTCATAACTTCATGTGTCCTCACAAGGTAATTATTGCTCTGAATGTTTTGTCTTCCAATGCAATTAGATTGTGCCTTGAGATCAAGTTGTGTTACAGTTTCTAAACAATAGGTCTGGATATCTTACTCTTCATGGTTATTTGATGTGATACAATAACGAATTATACTAAATTACTAACATGATGAAAATGGAATATTGACTTAGTATTTCACATAGTATTATAAGGTTTTGTAAAGCAGTATTGACTCATCTTCTCTGTGAATGTCAGAATATATGCAAAAGAAGTAAGAGTAGAAAGCATTATGGCTATTTTAAACATGTTTATATATAAAAAAATACCACTGTGGTTTCCTAATCTATTGCTACATAAACATGATGATAATATTTAAATCTTATCCAAGGATGGAAAGAAGGAGGGAAGAAAAAGTAGATAAAAAAATTAGAAATATATATCAACGTGTCCAAAATTGTGTTCAATCTTTTTCTGACATGCTAAATAAAAAATTATTTGTGTTACAGGTTCTTGTTAAAATATTTACTTTGTCAAATGCACTAGCATAGCTAGACTTGTCATTATTCCAATCAAAATATATTTACTTCTGTCCCCTAAAGCAATTGTCACTGTACCTTTCTAATTGTTCCTCTGCATGAAAAGCTGTGCAGCAAAGATTAGTAGTCAGGGACCAAAATACAGATATGTTCCTTAATATAGAAAATTTACCTGTGTTTTATATATTTTCTAGCACAAAGAAAAAGATAACTATGACTAAAATAGATTTCAGAGATAAGTAGTTTATTTCATGAAAGTCAAATCCCACTCTATGATTTATTTTTAATTTTCTTTGCTTATTATTTTTATTTAGAATACAAAATAGTGGATTTTATTATGACGTCTTCAACCACATATGTCATTATTTTCCCGTAAATATTTATTCCTATTTTCCTGCTATCTTTCCTTTTCCAAAATAATCTCTTGCTTGTAGATTATTTCTAAATGGTCTTATTAAATAAAAAACATGGAGCCAAATATAGGGGTAAAAGCCTTAGAGATCAGGGAAATAAAGAAAGCCACCAGCCAACCTTACCTCAACAACTCTGCAGCTTCCAAATGGCGTGACTTCCTGTCCACCCAGGCATTATATGCCTTGCTTTTTTTGCCCTCTCATTGGCTCTTAGCCCAGCTACCTCACTTCCTTCTCCTACACAGCCCTGTCACTGTCTGTCTGTCTGTACTGACCTCCAGGTTTCTATGGTTGGTACTGGGATTAAAGGTGTGTGTCTCTGCGCATGGCTCTGTTCCCTAGTGTGACCTTGAGCACAAAAAGATCCTGCCTGCTAAGGGAATAAGGGTGTATACTGCCTGACTTCTTTGTTTACTTAAAATGGCTGGCCTTTTCTCCCTTATTTCCAGGCAAGCTTTATTTATTAATGCACAAATAAAATATTACCACATTTCAGCACAAATATAATATTACCACACATGCTAACAGAGCTATCTAAGCTTTAAATAGATTCTGATGCTGAACTTGTTTTGAATTTTAAGAAAATTTGAAATCATTCTGATATAATTTTGTTGGAGACAAGGACTTAAAAATACTTTAATTTTTAAATTTTTCTGTTGAATATTATGATAAGCTCAATTTTTCCTATCTAAAACTTATGTGTTAAACCTAGTACATCAAAATATGACTGTTTTTAGACATGAGGCCCTTTATGTGGGAAATAAGTAAAAATGTATTCATTGGAGTGGATCTAAAACAAATTTGTGTGTTCTAAGAAATCATTAGAATACATGCAGAAGTGTATGTAAAGTGAAGATCATAAACCCAAGAAGAAGAAAACTCTACCAACAACTTGATCTTGACCTTCCAGTTTCCATAATATGAGAAAGTAAATTTTTGTTGTATATGCCATCAAGTTTAATAAGATAGTTCTACCTATTCTCATGTGGTCTTCACTTATCATGAACATTCCTTGTGTTCCCTCTCTGTTCTTGATCTAGTTGGGATCTCCTGCTCCCCCAAGTTCTCTTTCCCTCACCCCTTGCCCCTCATTACCCCCACTCACGTCCAGACTGTTCATGTAGATCTCATCCATTTCTCCGTCACTGGGCGATCCCCGTGTCTTTCTTGGGGTCCTGTTATCCAGGTAGCCTCCCTGGTGTTGTGAGTAGCTGTCCAGTCATCCTTGTTCCACAACTAGTATTCTCCTATGAGTGGGTACATACCATGTTTGTCTTTCTGAGTCCGGGTTACCTCATTCAGGAGGATGGAGAGGCCCACAGAAATCCACAAAGATGCCCCCACAATAGACTGCTGGCAATAGTCGAAAAATAGCCCGATCTGACCTACCCTGGTGATAGGATGGCCAAACACCCTAATTGTCGTGCTAGCAACCCCATCCAGTGACTGAGGGAACTAGATGCAGATATCCACGGTCAGGCCCTGGGTGGAGCTCTGGGAGTCCAATTGGCGAGAAGGAGGAGGGTTTATGTGAGCAAGAGTTGTTGGGACCAGGGATGGATGGAATACAGGGACGAGTGGCCAAACGAATGGAAACACATGAACTGTGAACCAGTGGCTGAGGGGCCCCCAACTAGATCAGGCCGTCTGAATGGGTGAGACAGTTGATTGGCTTGATCTGTTTGGGAGGCATCCAGGCAGTGGGACCGGGTCCTGTGCTCAGTGCATGAATTGGCTGTTTGAAACCTGGGGCTTAGTAGAGACCCTTGGCTCAGCCTGGGAGGAGGGGACTAGACCTGCCTGGGCTGAGTCCACCAGGTTGATCTCAATCCTTGGGGGAGTCTTTGCCCTGGAGGAGATGGAAATGGGGAGTGGGGGGGGGGGGGGGGGCGGGGGGAGGGAGAACGGGGAATCTATGGCTGATATGTAAAGTTGAATTATATTGTAAAATAAAATAAAATAAATTAAAAAATAAGATAGTTCTAGAAAACTAACATTACTATGTAACATTTGTTGACTCCGCATTTCTTCAAATATGTAAACTTTCCATCTTGAAAGGAAACCCATTAAATCACTGGATGTTAAAATGTAGGTGAAGGAACAGGACGATCTAACGGGATGTGAAACATTCCATCCTGCAGAAAAGCTCCTTAAAACTCAGGAAGAAAACAACTTAATAGCTCTAGGAAGTACCTGGAAGTGGTTAGATTTACTAGGACACTTCATCTGCATAAGTATATATGTAGGAAGGACTGTGGAGTGACACTTGCAGGCAAACAAAACTGAGCCACCTGGAAAGGACATTTTCCAACCTCTTGAGGTTCTTGAGGTTATGCAGTGTGTTCTAGAATACTAACTTTGGTGAGCTGCCAGAGCCTTGTTGGGGTGGGTTTTGGTGACATAGCTATCTTTGAGCCATTTCTGCTCATATGTGTGTAACCCCACATCCATAGTCTTGAAAGTAACCCCAATAAAATTCATTGGTTCACCAAGCTGGCCTTCAGTGGTATCCATGTTTTGGTCTTTCATGAATTTCCTATCTGGAATAAGTAAGACATTTGCTTATGTCTCTCCAGAAATAGTATCCCTTAACATAATTGTGTCAAATTATCATTATATGTATATAAATTTGTAGCTAAATAAGTTCAGAAATTATGTATATAAATTAGTAGCTAAAGAAGTTCAGAAATTAAATTCTTCTAGAATAGGGTAGCAGTACACTCCTGTAATTCCATCATTTAGTGTTATAGAAGGTTAGTCAGTGGACACATGAGTTTAAGACTTGGACTATAAAATAAGAGTTTCTTCTTTTTATTTTGGACATGTTCATATTTTTTCAAGATTTAGTGAGAATTATCGCCATATATAAGTATATTTATTTACTGCAAGTGAAGAAAACTGCTTGCAAACACCTAAAACAAGCCATTAACATCCTTTGAATAGTAGGAATGGAGAGTTGATTATCCTGGTATGTAGTTTTAAGGGAAATGATATGCTTGCAATTTGTTGTCTAGCTATTCTTTCATAACAGTTATTGTTTCTTATAATCTTAATTGTATTGAGATTTCACTTTATGAAACAGACTGAATTATCTAAATCACATATTAAGGTTGATTTGAAAAAATAAACAAATGATATTTATAAAACTTACATTAAATATATCGTGTCAAGTACAAGCCAAGGTGTATTCAATCTTACCTTCTTTCTCCTTCCCTCCCCTTACTTTTCTGTTATGCTCCCATGGTGCTTCAGATCAAATCCTAGGCCTTGCACATTCTAGATGAACATGTTCAAAATAAAAAGAAGAAACTTATAAAAATAAAATATTCTTTTCTCATACATATAAACCAAGAAAAAATAATAAAAATAGGACCAACATTTAGGGAGACTGTATGGGACAAACCTGGGCCGATTGCATGTGTGTGACAGTTGTGTAGCTTGGTCTGTTTGTAAGGCTCCTAGTAGTGAGATTCAGACTGTCCCTGGTGCTTAGCTGGCTTTTGGGAACCTGTTCCTCATTCATGCTCAACTTGATGAGTCCTGCTTTGTTCAAGACCATGGAGGACGTCCATTTTCTGAATGGAGACAGAGGAAGAGTGGATGGGGAGGTAGATGGGAGGCAGTGGGGAGGGACAGGAGAAAAGGAGGGAGGGTAAAATGTGGTTGGTATGTAAAATAAATGAAAAATTGTTAATTAAATAAAATAAACTTAAAAACAGTAAATTAAATTATTTTTCCTTAAAGTGAAAATCAACATTAAATGTTCTTCTTTTGCATTTTTAAACAAAATTTGTTTTTGTTGATATTCCATCTCTCTCTTCTTGTAACCCCTTGGTCCATCCATTATACCATTCTACCCTTTGTTAGCCAGGGTTATCTAGAGAAACAGAAATGATGTAATGAATGTGCACATATAAATTTCAAACATACATGTGCAAATATTTATTAGAGTGGCTGGCAGGTTATAGTCTGACTATAACAACAATGGCTGTCTCCTGAGGGGAAGCCCAAAAATTGAATAATTGTTCATTCCATGAGGCTGCATACCTCAGCTGGTCTTCAGTATATGTAGTTGTTGATTTTCTCTTTGGGGGCCTGTCACCCAGCTCCCAAAGAAATACATGGAGACTTATTCTTACTTATGAATACCTGGCCTTAGCTTGGCTTGTTTCTAGTGAGCTTTTCTAGCTTGAATTATACTGTTTCTCTTTAACTATATTTTGTCTCTGGGCTTTTTACCTTTCCTTGTTTTATATATCTTTCTTTCCTTCTTAATCCATGGCTGACTGTGTGGCTGGGTACCTGGCCCCAGCATCCTCCTCTCCTCCTTTTCTCACTCCATGCTCTCTTCATTATATTTCTTCTCCTATTTATTCCCTCTGCCCATGTGCTCCACCTATATATCTATCCTTCCTGGCTATTGGCCATTCAGATCTTTATTAGAACAATCAGATATTTTAGGCAAGCAAAGTAACACAGCTTCACAGAGTTAAACAATGCAACATAAAAGAATACAACACATCTTTTCATCACTAAACAAATATTCCACAGCATAAATGAATGTAGCACATCTTAAACTAATATTCCACAATAGTTCCTCCTTTTGTCTAAATAAAAATGAAAGGTTTTAACATTAACATACTAAAACTATTAACAACAAAACAGTAGTCAAGTAACAATTACACTTACAATATTCATTCCACTTGTATTTAGCAAATTTAGAGAAAATACTCCATTATCTATCTTATCTTAATGATTCCAAATTTTCATACCTAATTTACTTTCTATCATAATTAAGGAAAAATTAACTATATATTCTTTAACTCCATCAAAGATGCCAGAAGGATGCAATATTACATAACAATAGAAACATCTAGCTGCCTGGAAAGTCATCCAAAGTTCCTCTGCAAGGTTGAGGCATCCATCTTTAGCCTACAAGCATAGACTATCTGAAAGTCTTTTCAGTGAAGAAGTAAATTTGAAGGATTGTCCTGCCTTATATAGTAAACAAATTTCTAAACAGTCTTGTTAAATAAAATCACAGAGCCAGATATAGGAGTGAAAATCTGAGAGAGATCAGAGGAATAGGAACAGTCACATGCTAAACTCACCTCACCAACTCCACAGCTTCCAAAATTGAGATACATCCTGTGTACCCCTTGCCTGTATGCCTTGCTGTTCTGCCATCTGATTTGCTCTCTCTTTCTGCCCAATTCTGTCACTTCCTATCTGTCTGTAGAGAACTCCAGACCTCCATGGTTAACTAGTGTTGGAATTTTAAGGCATGTGCCACCATGGTTGGCTTTGTTCCCTGTGTGGCCTTGAACTCACATAGATCCAGCGAGATCCCTGCCTCGCAAGTGATAGGATTAAAAGTGTTTGCTAACATTGCATGACTTTTGTGTTTAACTTTTAATGGCTTGCTTTTTCCTCTGATCTTCAGGCAAGCTTTATTTATTAGAGCACAAATAAAATATCACCACATTATATCAGCAAAGTTCATCAGTCACATTCCTCTGTGTCCTGCAGATTATCTGGTACACTGTTCTGTGAAGCAGGAATCTTGAAGGACTGTCCTGCCTTATCTTAGCAAAGTTCAACAGTCTTTTTCCAGTGCCCTGCTTGTCCAGTCTGTACAGCATATTGTCAGAGATGTTTCTTGCCCAAATAGCTAGCCTTGCCACATGGAAAGCAGATTCCATATGGAGTTTCTTCAATGTCCATCATCCTTTTACAAAGTAAGTTGGTGCTGCCAGGAGCAGATGTGTCTCATTGTCATGAAAAACTTTGGCTATGAAACATATTAAATGCCATATTCTATAGGTTTTTGAAGTGTTTGAAAATATCTGTATAAAATATACCTGTCTAACCTTGAAAATATAACCTAATGTTACTACAAGTTTGATTATTATACATTAACTACTAACCTCATTTCTTAATTATACATTTTATTTGTAAATGAGCTGTATAAGCACAATACCCTAAACAATAGTAGAAACATACATACAGTATAACAAAAATAACTTTAAATATGTATCAATAAACCAAATTCCATGCCAATGTAAAATATCTGAGATCAATAGTTTTCTTTATCCTATATTCCTATATTCCTCTAAACAATAACAAACCTCCACAACCCACCAAATAACTAACAACCACCCACATCATCTCTTGAGAATGTGGGCATTATGTTCTCTTGACTGCTTCCTGTTGTCTGTGGGTGAAGACAACTTTAGGGGTCCCTGGGAAAATTGAGAAAATGGCCAAGTCTGGAAAGATTAGCTATAACATTTGTTTTATATATATATATATAAAACATGTCAAGATACAGGAGATCCTCCCCCCATTAAAGTTTATCTATATTAACCCTGAAATAATCCACAGCCTCTCTTTTCCTGTGGAAACAAAAGCAAAATCTCTTTCCCAACATATTTTCTTACTTCTTTTTTAAGGTTAAGATAGACCTAAAGTATCTAGATTGGTTCAATTTAGCAGTCCCCTTAACAATCCCATGTTTGTCAGCAGCTGTCATTTGCTCATCAGCATTCAAAAAATTCAAAATCAGCACAATATAGGATCCAGACAATCTGTGTATTTCCCATCATTATGTGGCTTTTTTTCCTTTATATTACTTTTACTCACTCTTTAAATACTTTATTATTTTTAAAATATTTCTTTCTATGACTGTCTATAACCATTTTCTTTTCTTTCTTAAGCCTACACACATTGTTGAAAGAACTGTAACCTGTTTAGAGGTATTTTTCCCTCTGGACCTCTTTTATTACATATACTTTGACATTTTTGACCATGTGTGCAAACTTTAAACTGCTAATCTACAAACAGGTCTTCTGCACAGCTCTAGCACTTGGCTCAGCCCCCTTCTTTGGTCAGTGAAAGCCAAGCCTTAAGCTAGGAACCTGGTCTCGAGGTTTGTTTGACTGGGAACTGCATTCAACCTTCCTAGAGCTAGGAAGCCTGTACCTGTACTGCCACAGGAGTTGCTTTCACTTAGTTTGCTATTTCTATTTAGCACTGCTGGCTGAGTAGCAGAGCCTCTTAAAGGAGATGCGTACTTTTTATTTTTCTTTTATTTTTTTTTCAGCTTTCTCAGGCCCTAGGTGGATATTTAAGCCTGGGGTTGGTATGCCAAAATGTAGGGGGGGTTGTTTGTTTTTGTTTTGTTTTTATTTATTTTTTTTTACTTTGTGGGGGCCCACTACCCAGCTCCCAAATAAATATGTGGACACTTATTCTTACTTATGAATACCCAGACTTAGCTTGACTTATTTCTAGCCAGCTTTTCTAACCAATTATCTCATTTCTCTTTAATTACATTTTGCCTTGCTTTTTACCTTTCTTTATTCTATATATCTTCTTTTTCTTCTTAGTCTGTGGGTGGCTGGGTAGCTGAGTGGCTGCCCCCTGGCATCCTCTACTTTTCTCAGTCCTTGTTCTCTACCCTAGATTTCTCCTCTTCTTTATTCTCTCTGCCTGACAACCCCACCTATGTCTCTCTCTTGCCATGCTATTGGCCATTCAGCTCTTTATTAGACAAATCAGGTGTTAAAATCAGGCAAAGTAATAGAGCTTTACAGAGTTAAACAAATACAACATAAAAGAATGCAATACATCTTTGCATCATTAAACAAATATGGCAAAGCATAAAGAAATGTAACACACCTTAAACTAATATTCCACAGCAAGTATATTCTGAAATCTCAGACATAGGTTCTAATGTAGTTGAGGAAATGAACATGTCATCAAGAGTGAGCATAAGCAGGCAAAGAGCAAGTGCTTCCTACTTCCATGTCCTTTATATAGGCTACTACTAGAAGGTATGACCCAGATTTAAGGTGGATTGTCCCACCTAAAATGATCTGAATTTAGAGTGGGTTTTCCCGCTTCAAATGAATCAATTAAGAAAAATCCCTCACAATGCATCCAACTGTTTAGATTTTAATTAATTCTACATGTACTCAAATTCACAACCCAGAATAGCCATCATAGGCTCACAGTAACCTCATTAGTTTTCATTTCCAATAACAATTTAATCGACTAATTTGTGATATGCCATCTCAGTAACAAAACTTATCTTATAAATTTCATTATAATTTTGTTATCTAAACATGGAAGTGCTGTGGATATTGCTCTGTATAAATGAAATGCTGATTGGCCAGTAGCCAGGCAGGAAGTATAGGCAGGACAAGCAGAGAAGAGAATTCTGGGAAGTGGAAGGCTGAGGAGAGAAGACACTGCCAACCGCCACCATGAGAAACGACATGTTAAAATACCAGTAAGCGACGAGCCACATGGTAACTTATAGAGTAATAGAAATGGGTTAACTTATAGATTAATAGAAATGGGTTATAGATTAATAGAAATTGAGATATAAGAACTAGATAACAAGAAGCCTGCTGCGGCCATACAGTTTGTAAGCCATATAAGTCTCTTTGTGTTTATTTAGTTGGGTCTAAGCGGCTGTGGGACTGGCGGGTGAGAGAGATTTGTCCTGACTGTGGGTCAGGCAGGACTGGAGAAAACTCCAGCTACAAATGGTGCCCAATGGATTGGCAAGAGTTTCCACCTAAAACCTGAGAAAAACGTTTCCAAAACAGAGCTAAAAACAGCTTCCTAGTTGTCTCTCTCAAGTTAGTGGCAGCCTACGGATTTGAGTGACTCTGTGGTGGGTTTCTGGCTTGTAAACTTGACCAGCAGTATGGCAGGAAGGAGGCTTCTCCAAGCCGCACATTACATTGCTGCTGTGGTGGATTTAGCCTTTGCTAGTACAAAAAAAAGAGGTTTCTGGGCTACATGCTGCTTTGATAGAAGCATAGAAGCAATGTTTCTGAGAGTTGATGGCTCCCAGAGCTGGCAGTTAAACATACCACCACCATGTTGGGAAGCTGAGGTGGGCAGAGCCACCAGGCAAAGCTGCTATTTTAGCCTTAGTAATGTTGCAGTTTAAAACAATAGATTCACAATAAAACAGATTCAGATGGAACAAGCCTCTAAATGCTTTACAATGTGTGTAAAAATGTATGTAGGCTTGGAAGAGAGAGAAAAGGGAATAAATACAGTTATATAAAGAAATAGATAGTTTTTAAAAATAAAGTCTGTAAAGAGATAGTAAAGGTAGTATAAAAAACAAGCCACATAAAGGTGGATATTACACTGATAATCTGGATTGTGTTGTCTTTGGGATTTTTAACTGCAGAAAAACATTTGATCATAAAAGCTGTTGAGTTAAGCCAATATGTATATTTTAAAGGTACCTTGACTTCAAAATTTGAATGTAAGAATATGTTGCTTTGGAAACAAGGCTCTGCTTTTGTTTCCACAGAAAGCCAGAGGCTATGGATTTGTTCCAGATTAAGATACATCAGATTTGACCAACCAAGACCCCTTGAAAGGTCTCCGATGACACCATGGCCCAGATGATCCGACATCCAGAATGGTTTCAAAGCAACTGGCCCAGATGATACACCCTCACAGACTACTCCATAATCCTAAAATTTTCTTTGTGTTCCCAAAATATACAGCACCCACCTCCAGCAGGAAGTAGTAAGAGAAGCTACACGGAAATTCTCAAATATACCAAGCTGGTTTTAGAGATGGAATTGGCTCACTCCTTCTCTAAACCCAAACATATTGCTTAAAAAAAAAGGCTTAGAGATTCTTTTGTCCCATATCAGAAGAGACAGAAAAACCAATATTTTTATTTAAAACAGGGTGATTATAAATGCGATCTCTTTCTAAAAAAAAAGAGGGATCGTATACATATGATAGGATAAAAGGATAGATTAATGAATCTACTTTTAAAGAGCAACAACTTGTTTGAAATATTTTACATTGCTATGGATGTTAGTTTATTGATACAAGTTTAAACTTAATTTTGATATACTGTATATATATTTCTACTCTCGTTTGAGGTATTATGTTTATGTAACTCATTTAGATTGTAATAGATAATTAAGAAATACAGATTAATAATTAGTTCTTTATGATAATCAAACTTGTAGCATGTTAGTTAAGTTTTCTAGGTATACGTAGATATAATTCACTTAGGTAGGTAATCTTCAAACTCTTCAAAGATCTATAGAATATGGCATTTAAAATGTTTTTTTAACAGCTTTTCTTTTTTTTGAATTTATTTTATTTTATAACATAATTCAATTTTACATATCAGCCATAGATTCCCCCGTTCTCCCTCCTCCCGCCCCACCCCCTCCCCCCCCAGCCCACCCCCCATTTCCATCTCCTCCGAGGATTGAGATCGACCTGGTGGACTCAGCCCAGGAGGGTCCAGCCCCCTCCTTCCAGGGTGAGCCAAGGGTTTCTACCAAGCCCCGGGTTTCAAACAGCCAACTCATGCACTGAGCACAGAACCCTGTGGGCCAGGCAGGACCAGGAAAACTCCAGCTACAGCCCCCATTTTTCGCTAGCCTGTCTGGCCTAAAAATTGTAACAAGATTACCCTTAACTCTCAAGCTAATATTCATTTATATGTGAGTTTATACCATGTTTGTCTTTTTGGGTGTGTGTTACCTTACTCACATTTTTTTCTATTTCCATCCATTTGCTTGCACATTTCATGGTATAATTTTCTCAACAGCTGAGTAATACTCCACTGTGCAAATGCACCATATATTTTGTATCCATTCTGCTGTTGAGGGACATCTAAGTTGATTCCAGTTTCTACTTATTACAAATCAAGCTACTGTGAAAATAGTTGAGCAAGTGTCCTTGTGGTACAGTAGAGTGTCCTTAGAGTATATGAGCAGGGGTATATATCTGGGTCTTGAGGTAGACTGATTCCCAATTTTTTATAAACCACCATATTGATTTCAGATGTGGCTGTAAAAGTTTGCATTCTCACTAGCAATTGAAGAATATTCCCCTGGTTCCACTTCTGTAGCAGAAATCTTAGATGGTCTTATTAATAAAATCAAACCTGAGCCAGGTATTGGGGCAAACATTGGAAGGTCAGAGAGACAGAACAAACCACAGCTAACCTCACCTGGCCAACTTCTCAGCTGGTCTTGTTTCCTCAGACTGGAAGCCTATGTGTCCTCATATCCAAATGGCTCTTAGCTGAACTGTGCTTCTTGAAAGCCTGAATGATTAACCAGCCAAATGCCTAACCAGCCAAATGCCTAACCAGCCAAATGCTTCTAGTTTCTGCTCCTCATGCCTTATATATCTTTCTACTTTCTGCCTCATTCCCTGGGATTAAAGGCATGAGTCACCATGCTTGGCTTTTTCCTTGAACACATGGATTTCTGCCTCTGGAATGCTAGGATTAAAGGTGTGTGCTACCACTGCCTATCTTCATGTTTAATATTGTGGTTGCTCTGTCTCTGACCCCAGATAAGTTTATTAGCATGCACAATATCTGGGGGAATACAATACCACATTTCCTCTCTTTTTGTCTAAAATTTAAAAAACCTTATAACTAATACAAGAAAAATTATATCCAGTAAGTATATACAATATACATAGTTAAGATTACATTAACGATGTCTATTCCATTAACATTTGACAGATTCAGATAAAAACTCCATTATATATATTAACAATGTCCAGTCCAATAACATTTGACAAATTCAGACAAAAAATTTTCATTACTTATCTTATTTAAAACAAGTAGTTCCTTTTTAAAAGTAGATTCCATAATCTCCCTTTTTATCTTATCATATACATATTCTCTCTTTTTTCTTTTCATAATACATTCAGTAGTCTACCTTTTGTCATTTTTATGTCTTCCCCTTTTCCTTCAGTGTAGATTCAGTGATCTACCTATTTATCCTATTATTTCTTTATCTTTTTTCTCAGAGTAGATTCAATGATCTATCTCATATCTTATTCTCTTTTTCTTTTTGCTTTCTATGGATGAAGATATCTTTAGGGAATCTTGTAAAGAAAATTTTTGGGTTAATTGTCAAGTGCTGTATCATTTGTCCAGTCTCTGTATAATAGGAAATTTCAGGGCTTGTCACAAGTCCTTGCTCAAGTAGTCTGTCATGCTGGATCATCTCAGCTAGCCATCTCAAAATTGTACTGAGTAGTTTGTAGTCCAGAGTCGATCTTTCCGTGGAGTTAACCAGCTTAATGGCTTTACCATAGTCCATGTGGAATCATCATTGTGGGATCCCATCGTCTTTTTGAAGATTTCAAAGTCACTGTTAGGCATGGTCATGGTTCTCTTTAGAATTTTTTTTTGTACCTCCTCTGTGGTTTCGAGTAATCACAGTCTGATAAATGTCTGTCTCTCGGAACCATGAACATTCTTCCCTAAAAGAGAAAATCTTGACAGCAATTTCTCCTCACCATTTGTCTTGCCATACTTTTCCAAACTGACCTTTGTCGATGTTTTCTTGTAACACGATGTTCCTGGCAATTCTTCTCTGAACAAACAGTAGTAAATCCTTTGTCCCAAGTAGCAGCATCACAGCAGTCACCAACATGATGAGAAGCAGCCAGCAACTCAGAGTAGCAGCCACTGCCTCCATGGTCCCACTGCCACAGTTTGTAGCTGGGTCCTGACCGAAGCTTCTCCTTAGCAAGCCTCCTAGGCCGGCCTCAAACTTGGGATCCTCCTTCCTCTGCCTCCTTCAGCAAATCCAACAGGCATGCACCACCACAACTGGCCGAGTGTAGCTTGGGTCTTTTCAAGAATTCGTACCACTAACATTGGGTGCCAAATGTAGCATGAATCTTAAAAGTTCTTATTAATAAAATCAAACCTGAGGCCAGTTATTGGGGTGAACACTGGAAGATCACAGAGCCAGAACAAGCCACAGCTATCTCACCTCGCCGGATCCTCAGCTGGTCTTGCTTCCTCAGACTGGAGGCCTCTGAGTCCTCATATCCGAATGGTTCTCAGCTGAACTGTGCTGCTAGAAGCCTGAAAGCTTAACCAGGCCAAATGCTTAACCAGCCAAATGCCTAAGCAGCCAAATGCTTCTAGTTTCTTGTCCTCACACCATATATATCGTTCTGCCTTCTGCTTCACTCCCTGGGATTAAAGGCTCGCTTTCTGGGATTAAAGGCGTGAGTCACCACGCTTGACTTTTTCCTTGAACACATGGATTTCTGCCTCTGGAATGCGAGGATTAAAGGCGTGTGCTACCACTGCCTATCCTCATGTTTAATATTGTGGCTGCTCTGCCTCTGACCCCAGATAAGTTTATTAGCATGCACAATATCTGGGGGAGTACAATACCACACACATCCTCTCCAGCATGAGCTGTCATGTACATTTTTGACCTTAGCCATTCTGAAAGGTATACAATGGAATCTCAAAGTAGTTTTGATTTCCATTTCCCTGATGATTAAGGATGTTGTACATTTCTTTGAGCATTTTTCAGCCATCTGAGTTTTCTCTCTTTAGGTTTCTATGTTAAGAACTATACCCAATTTTGTAATTGGATTATTTGGCTTGTTGATATCTAATTTCCAGAGTTCTTTATTTATTTCAGAGATTAGCCCTCTTTCAGATAGGAAGTTGGTGAAACTCCTTTCCCACTCTGCAGATTGGTGTTTTGTCCTATTAATGGTGTCCTTTGCTTTACAGAAGCTTTTCAGTTTTATGAGGTCCCATTCATTAATCGTTGATCTTAGTGCATGTGCTATTGGTGTTCTGTTTAGGAAGCTGTCTCCTGTGCCAGTGCATTCAAGGCTATTCCCCATTTTCCTTTCTATCAGGTTCAGTATATCTGGTTTTATGTTGAAGTCTTTGATCCACTTGGACTTGTGTTTTGTGCATGAAGATAGATATGGATCTACCTGTATTCTTCTACATGATGACATCCAGTTAGACTAGCACCATTTGCTGAAGATGATTTCTTTTTTTCATTGTATATTTCTTTTTCTTTATCAAAAATCAGATGTCCATAGGTATATGGGTTTACTTCTGGGTCTTTGATTCAATTATGTTGACTAATCTGTCTGATTTTGTTTTGTTTGCTAAATGTAAAAAAAAATTACATGTAAAACTATTACTATAGTAAAAATATCATGCTTTTTTATTACCATAACTCTGGATTACAGCTTGAAATCAGGGACAGTGGTACCTCTGGATGTTCTTTTACTATATAGGATTATTTTAGCTATGTTTTTCCATATGAAGTTAAGTATTGTTCTTTTGAGGTATATAATAATTGTGTTGGAGTTTTGATGGGGATTATGTTGAATCTGTAGATTACTTTTGGTAAGATGGTCATTGTTACTATATTAATTCCACAGATCCATGAGCATAGGCTATCTTTCCATCTTCCGATATCTTCTCTAATTTCTTTCTTCAAAGACTTGAAGTACTTATTGTACAGGTATTTCACTTGCTTTATTAAATCTACCCTAAGATATTTTATATTATTTTTGTCTATTGTGAATGGTATTGTTTCCCTGATTTCTTTCTCAGCCCATTAATTATTTGTCAATGAGGGCTACTGATTTTATTTTTTTAGTTAATCTTGTATTCAGTCACTTCACTGAAGGTGGTTTTCAGCAATAGGAGTTCCCTGGTAGAATTTTTGAGGTCACTTATGTATACTATCATATCATCTACAAATAGCAATACTTTGATGTCTTCTTTTTCAATGTATATCCCCTTGATATTCTTTATTTGTCATGTTGTTCTAGCTAAAACAACTACTGTTACTGAATATATATATCAGAGTGTACACCCTTGTCTTGTTCCTGATTTAAGTTGAATTACTTTGGGTTTCTTTCCATTTAATTTGATGTTTGCTATAGGTTTGTTGCAAATTGGCCTTATTATACTTAGTTATGTCTCTTTTATTCATGTCATCTTCAAGAATTTTATCATGAAGAGTTCTTGGGTTTTGTCAAAGTCATTTTCAGAATCTAATGAGATGATAATGTGTTTTTTCTTTCAATTTGTTAATATGGTGGATTAAACTGACAGAGTTTCTTAGATTGAACCATCCCTGCATCTCTGGGATAAAGCTTACTTGAGATGTCCTTGGATTCAGTTTGAAAGTATTTTATTACGTATTTTTCCATCAGTGTTCCTGAGGGAAATTGATCTGTCATCCTTATTCTTTGTTGAATCTTTGTATGTTTTGGGTATCAGGTTGGCTGTGGCCTCATAAAATGAATTTGTCAATGTTCCTTCTGTTTCCATTTTGTGGAATAATTTAAGGAGTATTGGCATTATCTCTACTTTGAAAGTCTGGTAGAATTCTCTTCCAAAACTATCTTGACCTAGATTTCTTTTTTGCCTGGGAGACTTTTAATGACTGCTTCTATTTCCTTAGGGTTTATCAGTTTATTTAAATTGTTTGTCCAATCTTGATTTAACTTTTGTAATTGGTACCTATGGAGAATATTGACCATTTCTTTTAGATTTTCCATTTTTGTGGCAGACAGATTTTTGAAGTAAGACCTAACGATTCCTTGGATTTCCTCAGTGTTTCTTATTATGCACCCCCTTATTTTCTGATTTTGATAATGTATATATTCTCTCTGTGTCTTTTAGTTACTTTGGATAAGGTTTTGTCTATCTTATCAATTTTCTGAAAAGACCAACTCTTTGCTTCATTGATTGTTGTATTGTTCTCTTTGTTTCTATTTATTGATTTCTGTCCTCAGTTTATTTCCTCCTGTCTATTCCTCTTGAATGTGTTTGATATTTTTTGTTATTGTTCTAGAGCTTCAAGGTGTGCTTTTATGTTACTAGTATGAGATCTCTCCAAATTTTTTTGTTTTGTGTGTGTGTGTGTGTGTGTGTGTGTGTGTGTGTGTGTGTTTGTGTATGTAAGTGCTTAATGCTATGAACTTTCCTCTTAGCACTTCATTCATTGTATTCCATAAGTTTGGGTATGTTGTGTATTTATTTTCATTGAATTCTTAAAAGCCTTTAATTGCTTTCTTAATTTCAGTGTTTACTGAGTTTCATTTAGTAGAGATTTTGTCAATTTCCAGGAATTTTTAGGCTTTGTATTGTTTCTGTTGTTATTGAAATTCAGCTTTAATCCATGGTGGTCTGATAGGATGTAGAGAGTCATTTAAATTTTCTTGTATCTGTTGAGACTTGCTTTGTGACCAAGAACATGGTCAACGGCAGAGAATGTTTCATGTGCTACTGAGAATACTATGTATTATTCTATGTTTTGGTGAAATGTTCTGTAGCTATCTATCTGGTCCATTTAAGTCATAACATCTGTTAGCTCCAGTATTTCTGTTTACCTTTTGTCTGAATGATTGGTCTATTGGTGAGAGTGGGGTATTGAAGTCTCCCCCTATCAGTGTGTGAGAACCAATGTGTGATTTATTAACATTTCTTTCACAAAAGTGGATGCCCTTGTGTTTGGGGCATATATGTTAAAATTGAAACATCATCTTAGTGGATATTTTCTTTGACAAGTATGAAGTGTCCTTCCCTCTATTTTTAAATTAATTTTTTGCTTGAGGTCTATTTTGTTAGATATTAAAATAGCTACACCAGCTTGATTCTTAGGTACATTAACTTGGAATATGTTTTTCCAAACTTTTACCTTTAGGTAATATCTATTGTTAATGTTGATGTATGTTTCTTGTGTGCAGCAGATTTGGCAACCATTTTGTTAACTTGTGTCTTTTTATTTGGGAGTCCATTGATATTGTCTTCTTATTATTGAGCCCATTGATATTTAGTGATATCAATGTCCAATGATTGTTAATGTTTGTTTGTTGTTGTTGATGGTGGTGGTGGTGGTGGTGTGTGTGCACGTGTGTACCTGTATGCCCTTCTTTTGGTTTTGCTTTTGTAATATTTATTTTCTGTGTTTTTATGGGTGTAGTTAAGTCTCTGGGTTGGATTTTCTCTTTAGTATCTTTAGGGCTGGATTTGTGAATAGATATTGTATAAGTTTGTCTTTTAAATGGTATATCTTGTTTTATCCATCTATGATGCTTAAAAGTTTTGCTGGGTTGGTATCTGTGGTCTCTGAGTTTGCAACACATCTGAATAGGCCATTCTGTGTTTTAGAGTTTTCTTTGAGAAGTCAGGTTTAATTCCATTATGTCTGCCTGTATATGTTACTTGGTCTTTTTTTTATTTTTCAGCTTTTGGTATTCTTTCTTTGTTCTGAATATTTAGTGTTTTGTTATGAGCTGAGTGAAAATTATTTTCTGGTCCAATCCCTTTGATTCTCTATAAGTTTCTTGTACCTTTATAGGCATCTCCTTCTCTAGGTCAGGAATATTTTCTTTTATGATTTTATTGAAAATATTTCCTAGGTCTTTGAGGTGGACTTCTTCTCCCTCTTCTATCCCTAATATTCTTAGGTTTGGTATTTTCATAGTGTCCCATATTTCATGGACATTTTGTGTCTGGGATATTTTAGCTGTGACATTTTCTTTAATTGATTTATCTATTTCTTTTATCTTCAAAGCCTGACAGTCTTTCTTCCACCTCTTGTATTCAGTTGGTTATTCTTGCATCTGTAGTTTCTGTTTACTTATATAGAGCTTTCATTTACAGAATTTCATTTGCTTGTGTTTTCATTATTGGTTCTATTTCAATTTTTAGGTGTTGAACAGTTTTATTTGTTTCCTTTAACTATTTGTTTGTCTGTCTGTGGGTAGGAGGCCTTCCTGGACTTCTGGAAGCTGGTGTGGCCTCTGGTAGTGCATAGAGTCTCAGCCTGAATTGGGGTCTAGTACACAGTGCTATGGAGGGCAAGGAACTGGTAGAGGGTTTGGAGACACCAATAGAGGACTGGTGGCCCAACTGGACTTCTGGCAGCCTATGAAGCTTCTTATAATGCATGTGGTTTCTGCCTAAGTTCCAAGCTGGAACATGACAATGAGGAGGGTGTTGGACCTGGTTAGGTTTTGTTTTTGTTTTTTGGTGTGTGAGTGCGCGAGCGCACATTTGTCATAAACCATTTAGGAAGGAGGAACCACACAATTGAGCAAATAGCCCCATCAGACTGGACTAGAGGAAAGTTTGTGGGGCATTCTCTTGAACATTGATCCATTGTGGGTGGTGTAATCACTGGGAAGGTGATCCTGGATTGTGTAAGAAAGCAGGCTGAACAGGCCATGGAAAGCAAGTCAATAAGGGTAGTTTGTCTAAGATCTCTGTTCCAGTTCCTGATTTCAGGTTCTTGCCTTGAAGTCTTGCCATCAATTCCCTCAGTAAAGAATTGTAATGAGTGAATGCAAGTAAAATGATCTCTTTCCTCCTCAAGTTGCTTTTGACCATAAGGTTTTATTGGAGTAACAGAAACAAGGCTAGAACATTGGGTGCCATAAATTCTAAGCCTAATTATGTAAAAATAAAAAGAGTTTCTTGATGTTATTATAATGATGAGCAATTCTTTAGAAGTCCTTTCTCTGTGTCCAGAATTTACACCTCCATAACTTTTGTTTAAAAATCAGTTTATTATTTTTTTCAGTGTGGGGCAATGAAACCAAGGCTTAGAAAATTTGAGGCAAACAATCTATCTTAAATATATTATCTACCCTTGAAATCATATCTATAAGCATTCTTTATTTTAAAGTAAATTGAATATAAGTACATACACACACACACACACACACACACACACACACACGAAACAAGAGAAACATTTTAAGTTGTGTAGGTTTATCCACATCTAAAAAACTTTTAAATTCGTAAAAAAGTTGTACAAATTTGTTTTTATTTTAACTCATGCCTTGTGAATGTTTTATTTGAATCAGAGTAATATTCTACAATTAAAATCAATGTTTAATTTTCAATTATATTGATAAAGGGATCTTAAAGGCTGCTTACATTGAAAAGAACATTCTAACTTCAAAATGTACACTTTGCATGGCACCACAACTGTAATAATATTAACTTCCAATTCTTGCAGATATAAATTTAGGCTTAATTTTTAAAGGAATTAACATATTTAGCAAATTACCTTATTCATAAAGTAAAATGTTTTTTACAATATCAGTATTTGTGCTCTGATTTATTTCATATGAAATTATTTGAATTTCCATAGAAACTGTATATATTCATATTTAAAAAATAGAAATTCTAATTTTTTTCATAGAAAAATGTTCTGTGCTTGTCAAGGATTTTCAAGATACATGTTGAAAGTGGTTCCATATTCTTTAGTGATAAAATATTTGAATCCCCCACAAATTATTGAAAGCAATTATTCACTTAGAGTCACAAGCCTCACCAAAAGAACATTACTAAGGTATAAAAACACTTTGATAAAAAGAAACCAACTGTAGCAGGCTTTCTTTCAGGCCACTGATCAGCTCCCAAATCATGACATAAAGACTTATTATTAGTATTGAATACTCAGCCTTATCATAGGCTTGTCCCACCAGTTTTTATAATTTATATCAACAACAATTTATATCAATTTATTTTTACATTTCTTTCATTGTATATGTCCTACTCCATGTCTGGCGGGCTGGCAGCTGCTGGTTGGAAGACCCAGGGCATCTCCCTCTCTTTCTCCTATGTTCTCTCCCTACATGGTCTCTCCTTCTCTTTGGAGCCATGATTCCTCCTCCGAATTATTCTCTGTGCCTGCCTGCTAGCCCTGGCTATCCCTATATTGCCTAGCTATTGGCTATTCACCTTTTTACTAGGAAAATGCAGTGCCTTGGGCATACAAAACAGGAGATCTTTACATTGTTAAACAAATGCAGCATAAATAAAAGCAATGCATCTTTACATTGTTAAACAAATGCAGCATAAACAAATGTAACACAACTTTACATAGTTAAAGTAATATCCTGGAACATAAACAAACATAACACACCTTTCCATAACTAAAGTAATATTCCCAAAATATCAACTTTAAATAATTATGCTAATTTTTGCCATTGGCTTCACTTTCATTTTTATTTACTTATGAATTCAGAAAATTGCATGTAATTTATGTGGAGTGACATTAAAATGAGCAATAGTTTTTCTGCCATTGGAGACACGATGCTACTCTAAAAGGTAACTTGGGAAGAACCAAATAAATCCCAACAGTAACTCTGATTCCAAGAAACATTCAGTGGGATGAAGAGATAGCTTAGAGCTTTAACATCCTGATGCTCTTGAAGATAATTAGAGTTACATTCCCAGTGTTCCGGTCCAATGGTTAACATCTGCCTAACTCCTGCTCTGGGGGATGCAAATGAATATCATGGGCACTTGGACTAAGGTGAGCATACCCACATAAAGACTCATACACATACACATAGTTACAATTGATAAAAATAAATTATAGAAAAGTAAGTCTCTCATCCAAGTACTAATGATGTGGAGCAAGGGGTACATTCCTTCACTGTTGGTGGGAATGCAAACTTATACAACCACTTTGGAAATCAATATGGCACTTTCTTAGAAAATTGGGAATCAATCTTCCTCAAGACCCAGCTATACCACTCTTGGGCATATACCCAAGGAATGCTCAATCATACCACAAGGACACATGCTCAACTATGTTCATAGCAACATTATTTGTAGTGGCCAGAACCTGGAAACAACCAAGATGCCCTGCAACTGAAGAATGGATAAATAAAATGTGGTCCATATACACAATGGAGTACTACTCAGCAGAGAAAAACAATGACTTCATGAGGTTTGCAGGCAAATGGATGGAACTAGAAAATATCATCCTGAGTTAGGTAACTCAGACTAAGAAAGACAAACATGGTATGTACTCACTCCTAAGTGGTTACTAGATGTAAAGCAGAGGATAACCAGACTGCAACTCACAACTCCAGGGAAGCTACCTAGTAAAGAGGACCCTAAGAAAGACACATGGTCACCCAACGACAGAGAAATGGATGAGATCTACGTGAGCAAACTGGACATGGGGGGGTGGTAATGGAGGGCAAGGGTTGGGGGAAAGAGAGCTTAGGGGAGTTTGAGGACCCAGCTGGATCAGGAACAGAGTGGCAGAATAAGGAAAGAGATACCATAATAAATGAAGACCCCATGGGAATAGGAAGAAGCAGAGTGCTAGAGAGGTTCCCTAGAAATCCACAGATACCTCCACAATAGACTACTGTCAATGGTCAAGAGAAAGCCTGAGCTGACCTACTCTGGTGATCTGATGGCCAACACCCTAACTGTCATGATAGAACTCTCATCCAGTGACTGGTGGAAGCAGATGCAGAGATCCATGTCCAAGCCCCAGGTGGAGCTCCAGGAGTCCAATCCAGGAGAGAGAGGAGGGATTATATGAGCAAGCAATATCGAGACCATGATTGGAAAAAGCACAGGGACAAATAGCCCAACTAGTGGAAACACATAAACTGTCAACCAATAGCTGAGGAGCCCCTATGGAACTGGATCAGGCCCTCTGGATAAGTGAGACAATTGATGAGCTTGAACTATTTAGGAGGCCCCCAGGCAGTGGGACCGGAACCTGTCCTTAGTGTATGAGCTGGCCTTTTTGAACCTAGGGCCTATGCTGAAACACTTTGTTCACCCTTGGTGTAGGGAGGAGAGGAATGGACCTGCCTCAACTGAATCTACCAGGCTGAGCTGAAATCCCAGGGGAGACCTTGTTTTGGAGGAGGTGGGAATGGGGGGTAGGAAGAAGGATGACAGGGGAAACTGTGGCTGATATATAAAATTAAATTAATTATAAAATAAAATAAAAATAAATAAAACTAAGAAATTTTAGCCAGACAAGTTTCATGAGCAATATTTAATTTTCAACATCCTTTTGCAGGATGGAATATTAAATCTACACAAGAAAATCTTTCCCACTATAAATAGGATATATGTTTATTAAATGTCCATTTGTATCCAAGAAGACCATTCTCATGATACTTGGTGTCAATTATGTCCTGTAGTCACTGTGTTTGATAAAATGTATTAAAATAAAATGAAAAATTAATTAACAACATCTAGGGGGAAATATTTAAGATAAGAAATTTCAATTAATGGAAAATCAGTTAATGCTACAATGTGTCAGCAGCAGGATGAAGTTTCAGAATTGTAACTATGTAAGCTTACAGTTTAGTGTTTAAATCTTTTGCCATGTGTTATCATAATGAAAAAAAGTAATATTTTTGAAGTGGTGAAGCAATGTATCATATGCAGAGGATTGAGATACTGAGTATAATTATTGCTTCAGAAGTCAAATGTAAATAAAATTCCTTTGTCATATAGTTAATATAATAATGATCATACTGTAGTTCCAATATTATTGAAAATGCATGTGGGCCTGATATAATAAAACAAATACTGACCAGAACCATTTGCTTCTGCTTTTTCTTGCTCTGAATTTCTGAACAGTGAGAAGGATCTATGATCTAAATCCAGCCTCCCCCAAATGCCTGATTTTATTTAGCAGCTCTTGTGCATCCATGGTAGGAAATGGGGCAGAATCATCCACTAAAGGGATACAAAATTACTTTAAATTCTGTTTGCTAGAATGGCTAATTTCGCACAGGACCTTTTATTTGTTTATTATAAAACAACTTGTATGCTTATTCGTATATACTCTTTTGTTGGTGCCATTTCAAAGTACTTGTATATAATGTGTTCAAGGTATATGACATTTCTTCCTCTCTTGGTCATTTTATTATGACATTTTAATTTCCATATTTTTTGCCCTCCAAATACAAGACCATATGTCAGCATCATTAGATAATATTTTGTAATTCATGGTTTCATGAAACATTACCTGATTGCAAAATTGGAAAAATATGTTGATTAAAAACCAATACAAGGGATAAATATAAAGTTCCTTTTGTAAAAAAGGAAATACTGAAAGCAACGATTCTCACAAGGAACTTTGAAGCCTTGTCAGCCCACTCATTTAGGTGTTCATTTTTTAGAATCATATTAACATATTAATAATGATTGTGATGTGGTTTTGCCCAATTGGAATTCAACATTTCTTAATGCCATTTAAGATTTATTAAGGTTGTCTTCATTGTCCTTGGCTTTTCTGACGATGCAAATCAAACTTTTCAATCCCTGTAGGCATTTTATATGAGCTCCTTAGATTCAGACTTATTCATAATGAGTAAATCAAACAATCCTCTAACATGTTAATAGCTTTAATTTGCTTCCTTTCCTCAAGGTCTAAAGATTTGATAACTGTGATGAGAATATAAAAATGAACATTATAAATTAGCTGCTGTCAGAAATGGTCAAAAGAAAAATTGCTGATGCTTAAAACAATGAGTAGTGAATAAAAATTAATACTTCTGGTTATACTTAACACTGTGTAAAAAGAATGTTCTATTTTACATGTTTACCATGGTTTATAGTAGGGAAAATAGCATGAGTGTGACATGCCCCTGAGTATATAGTTGGGATTATCACAGTACATGTGTGCTCTTCCATATATGTTAATTTTCAAACTTATAAGAAGAAATATTCCTTGTAACTAAAGACAATAATTATAATCAAAATAAAGTGAGTCACAGTTACATTAATGTAAAATTGTTTTATCATGTAAAGTGTATCTCTTTCAATTGTTAATTTTTAATATTCATAAAATTGGACAGAGATAATTTGTTGAGGAAACCATTCCAAGTACTATAACATATAATTTTTTAACTTGGTCATGAAATTATGCTTTGATTAAATTCCTGATATATTTAGAAGTTGTTAGCCGGGCGGTGGTGGCACACGCCTTTAATCCCAGCACTCGGGAGGCAGAGCCAGGCGGATCTCTGTGAGTTCAAGGCCAGCCTGGGCTACCAAGTGAGTTCCAGGAAAGGCACAAAGCTACACAGAGAAACCCTGTCTCAAAAAAACCAAAAAAAAAAAAAAGAAGAAGTTGTTCTTTCCCCCTGAAAATTCCTTGATTCTGGATTTATAATCTTAAGAGCTAATTTTAATATAGAAAATGAAGGAAACATACATATAATGAATGTTGAATACAAAATGGTGAATATTATCATCTTAAAATCATCAGAGAAGAATAAGAGTATTTTGAAAAATCACTGGAGGATAAGAAAAGTATTTTGAAAATCAATGTCAAAATGATAGATTTTCATTATATCCCCAAATTTATTTATTCTAACAATTGAATGATATCTCTAATATGAACATTGAAAACACTATTCTAGATGACTGTAATTTGTAAGTAAATAAGCAGATATATTCTTGCCATCATAGAGCTAATGTTCATATAGGAGAAAACAGTGCTTCCACACTAATTCTGTTACAATACCTTCCGTATCTTGTCAATTTTCTTTAAATATCTGTTTCCACTGGCAGAAGTAGATCTCTATGAGAACAAATTAAAAAAATCATAGTTGTCTCTGAATCCCTAGTACAGTATTTATAAAAAAAATGCTGATGGTTCGATTTTAAAATTTATAATCACTAATTTACTAAACTAGGATTATTTCTAGCAACAATCTATAAGTATTTGTCCTAATACCTAGAGATAAGTGTAGTCTTCACCCAGATCAAAGAAACATATCCTTGCAGCAGGCAAAGGTCAATACAGAAAGCCACAAGCAATCAATATACAGAACTATGGAGCCCAGTTCCATTGGAGACAACCACAAAACACTTCCACAGCTAAGGCTCAGGGAATACTGCAGAAGATGGGAAGGGATGATTGTAAGAGCCAGGGGATCAGGGACTTTGCTGTAAGAATGTATCTTCTAGTAACATCAGAAGCTACACTCATAAAGTCTCACAAAATGACCCCCCAAATGTAATATAAACAAGGAAGACATAAATGAAAGTGACAAACTGGTTGGAAGAAAGACAGTATGACCTAAATCCTACACAATCAACTATAGGCAACTAAATAAAGCTGGGAATGGGAGATTTGACCCACCACTAGGAAGAGCACAGCTGGTTTTTTCGTGTAGTGCCAAGCAGTCAGACTTGAGAACATACACCTAAATAATACTATATTGATTCAACGGGGTATATTTAGGAATACATATGTATATACAAATACATATATGCATGCCAAAACAACTGATGAAAAAAGAGACCATGAATTTAAAGAAGAGTGTGAAAGTCTTTATGGGTGGGTTTGGAGGGCAGAAATGGAAGGGAGAAATGTAATTAAAATATGTTCTCAACAATAAAAAATTGTAAGTAAAGTATAACATGGAATTAACATTAGTTGTCATGAAATTAGTCTGCTAAATACTCTTAATAAACAGAGCCCTATCTTTCCAGTTGTATGAGTTTACAGTGACAGCACAGTTATAGGATATTTTTGTTACTTCCTGGGATTAACAAACTGGAATTGGAATAGCATAAAAACAAGTATAAAGAGAGTTCAGTTATTTTGTCATTCTTTCTAAGATGTTCTTCAAAACAACATTTTCTATTAAAGATATTCTGCATTATGTTTGGAGCCCTAACTAAATATTCACTACCCAATCATCTGTCTCAACTTCCTCCCCTTATTTTCTTTTCTTCACAGCACTGATTAATCATGTGTCATGATGGTCACTTAACTTATATCTCTTACTTTATAGTCAGGTAATTTTGTCTATTGATTAAATCTTTGTTGTCACTTTATAAAGTTTTGCCTGTAAAATATAAGATACTAGTTAAAGTGTCAATCAAAGATGGATGGAACTATTCATGAGAATATGCTTCTAGGGTCTAACAGTGGTTTTTCACATGGGAATTTATTCTTTGCTTTCTCCAATAGTCTCAGTATGTGTTTATTGTTTTTATTCAGTAAGCCAAAAATTTTTAAATTTTATTTACTATAAATAAAATGAATGTAATAAAAGAGAAGTAATAAGATCTGCATTATATCAAGATTTAAAAGTGGTACTATATATTTTAAATTATTTTTGTAGAATTGTACCTTATTTACCAATTTATAAATTTAAATCTTAACTATTTAGGACTCCTAAATCTGCAGTATACAGACAGCCTAAGGTGTTGAATTTTATGCATCATTCCAAATTTTCTAACATCTAAATTGTTGCAGGTTCCTGTGTTTAGATAAAAATGAAGTAAACATGAAGAATTATTTAACAAACTAAAATTATAAAAAAATTATTGAATGTGTTAATCAACATATCTTCAATACTTCTTGTCTCTAAGTGACCAACACATTTTAATGGACAATTCAAATAGCCAAGTCTCTAGAAATTTCTCTTTTAAACTCTCTCTCTCTCATATATATAATTCAAGTTTCACAAAGTAGTTTCCTGACTTTTTTTTTTTGAGTAGCATGTCATCTCTTCACATTCAAAACATAGCATAATCTGGGTGGTGGTGGTCCATGCCTTTAATCACAGGACTTGGGAGGCAGAGCCAGGCAGATATCTGTGAGTTCGAGGCCAACCTGGTCTACAGAGCAAGATCCAGGACAAGCACCAAAACTACACAGATAAACCCTGTCTCAAAAAACCAAAATAATAATAATAATAATAATAATAATAATAATAATGTATTGAATTTATAACTACCAGTCACATTCAATTTCCTTTCATCTATAATATAGCTACTTACTATTCTTCACAATGCTCTATGCTTTCTGTGTTCATTTCCTCATATATTACCTGTAATTTTCATTGTAAATTTGAAAACAATGAATTGTAACTCCAGATTTTAGATCAAAAAAGGAAAATCTAGAGATGTTTATTGGGTCATACCACAACGACCTGCTGGTTATATGACCCATAGTAGACAAAATAATAAGTGCTAGTGATAAGACAGTGAGAAAATGCACATTTGCTATTTAATCATATGTTTTATTTTTTTTATAATTCTTATAACATCAGTTAAAGATAGATACAGACATATGTGAGAATAAAGAATGAGGTTCTAACAATGCTTTCTATGTTTATGTGTGAAAACTCTGTACTAGTTACTTTTTAATGCTGTGATGAAATGTCATTACCAAAAACCTTAAAGAAGAAAGGATTTGTTTGAGCTATAGTTCCAGATGGTTAGAGTTCACATAGCAACTGGTTTTTTGGGGGATCACATTTAATCTACACAAAAGAATCAGAGAAAGAGAACAAGAAGTGGGGTGACTCCATAAACCTTCAAAGACCACTCCCAGTAATGTACTTCCTCAGTAAGGCTATTTTTCTAAGGTTCCATAACCACCACAAACAGCATCACCAACTGGAAACAAAATGTTTGAATGTATGAGCATATGGGGGACATTTATCATTCAAACAAGCATAATGTTTGTACTTTATTTTATCTAGTAGCCTTGTATATAACTAATAAAATTTACAGATATTAAAATGGCAAGATCTTTTTTATTGTATATATAGTTTTCTTTTATATAAGAGATTTTCTAGTTGTGTTACATATCAGCCATGGATTCCCCTGCCCTCCCTCCTCCCACCCACCAGACTTCCCCCTCCTAAACTACCCCTCATTTCCACCTGCTCCAAGGCAAGGTCTCCTCTGGGGAGTAAGCAAAGCATGGTACATTCAGTTGAGGCAGGTCCAATCCTCTCCTACCTGCAACAAGGCTGAGCAAAGTTTCTCAGCATAGGCCCTAGGTTCCATAAAGCTGGCTCATGCACTAAGGACAGGTCCCAGTCACACTGCCTGGGGGCCTCCTAAATAGTTCAAGCTCAGTAACTGTCTCACTTATCCAGAGGGCCTGATCCAGTTCCTTAGGGGCTCCTCAGCTATTAGTTGACAGTTCATGTGTTTCCACTAGTTTGGCTATTTGTCCCTGTCCTTTTTCCAATCATGGTCTCGATATTGCTTGCTCATATAATCCTGCCTCTTTCTCACCGATTAGACTCCTGGAGCTCCAACTGGGTCTTGGCTGTGGATCTCTTCATTTCCTTCCATCATTCACTGGATGAGAGTTCTATCATGACAGTTAGGGTGTTGGCCATCAGATCACCAGAGTAGGTCAGCTCGGACTTTCGCTTGACCATTGCCAGTAGTTTATAGTGGAGTCATCTCTTTGGACTTCTGGGGACTTCTTTAGCATTCTGCTTCTTCCTATTCCCATGGAGTCTTCATTTATCATGGTATCTCTTTCCTTATTCTCCCACTCTGTTCCTGATCCAGCTAGGACCTCCCACTCCCCTAAGCTCTCTTTCCCCCGACCCTTGCCCTCCATTACCCTCCCTCACCCCCACTTTGCTCATGTTGATCTCATCCATTTCTCTGTCGCTGGGCAATCCCCGTGTCTCTTAGGGTCCTCTTTATTAGGAAGACTCCCTGGAGTTGTGAGTTGCAGTCTGGTTATCCTCTGCTTTACATCTAGTAACCACTTAGGAGTGAGTACATACCATGTTTGTCTTTCTTAGTCTGGATTATCTCACTCAGGATGATTTTTTTCTAGTTCCATCCATTTGCCTGCAAACCTCATGATGTCATTGTTTTTCTCTGCTGAGTAGTACTCCATTGTGTATATGTACTACATTTGTTTATCCATTCTTCAGTTGCAGGGCATCTAAGTTGTTTCCAGGTTCTGGCTACTACAAATAATGCTGCTATGAACATAGTTGAGCATGTGTCCTTGTGGTATGATTGAGCATTTCTTGGGTATATGCCCAAGAGTGGTATAGCTGGGTCTTGAGGAAGATTGATTCCCAATTTTCTAAGAAAGTGCCATATTGATTTCCAAAGTGGTTGTATAAGTTTGCATTCCCACCAACAGTGTAGGAGTGTTCCCTTTGCTCCACATCCTCTCCAACATAAGCTGTCTTCAGTGTTTTTGATCTTAGCCATTCTGACAATGTATGATGGTGTCTTAGGGTCATTTTGATTTGCATTTCCCTGATGACTAAGGATGTTGAGCAATTCTTTCAATGTCTTTCAGCCATTTGAGTTTCTTCTGTTGAGAATTCTCTGTTTAGCTCTATAGCCCATTTTTTAATTGTACTGTCAGGTATTTTGATGTCTAATTCTTGGGTTCTTTATATATTCAGAATATCAGCCCTCTGTCAGATGTGGGGTTGGTGAAGATCTTTTCCCATTCTGTAGACTATCATTTTCTGCTACATAGAAGAAACACACCTCAATTTCAAAGACAGACACTACCTCAGAATAAAAGGCTAGGAAAAGACTTTCCAATCAAATTGTTTTAAGAAGAAAACTGGTGTAACTATCCTAATATCCAATAAAATAGAAATCAAAGTAAAATCAATCAAAAGAGATCAAGAAGGACATTACATACTCATCACAGGAAAGATCCACAGAGATGAATTTTCAATTCTGAACATTTATGCCCCAAACACAAGGGCACCCACATAGGTAAAAGAAACATTACTAAAGGTTAAACCACATATAAAATCCCACACATTAATAGTGGGAGACTTCAACACTCCACTCTCACCACTGGACAGATCTGCCAGACTGAAACTTAACAGAGAAATAAAGGACTTAACTAATGTTATGACTCAAATGGACTTAATCGATATCTACAGAACATTCCATCCTAACAAAAAGAATATACCTTATTCTCAGCACCCCATGGAACCTTCTCTAAAATCGACCACATACTCAGTCACAAAACAAATCTCAACAGATACAAAAAAATTGGAATAACCTCCTGTATTCTATGAGACCACCATGCTTTAAAGGTAGATTTCAAACAACAACAAAATTACAGAAAGCCTACAATCTCATGCAAACTGAATAATGCTCAACTGAATCACCAATGGGTCAAGGAAGAAATGAAGAAAGATGTTCAAGACTTCCTAGAGATCAATGAAAATGAATATACCACATACCCAAACTTATGGAACACTATGAAATCAGTGCTAAGAGGAAAATTCATAGCACTAAATGTCAACATAAAGAAGTTGGAGAAATCTCACACTAGTGACTTAACAGTCCACCTGAAAGTTCTAGAAAAAGAAGAAGCAAAGTCACCCAGGAGGAATAGATGTCGGGAAATAATCAAATTGAGAGCTGAAATCAATAAAATAGAAACAAAGAGAACAATACAAAGAATCAATAAAACAAAAAGTTGGTTCTTTGAGAAAATCAACAAGATAGACAAGTGCTTATCCAGATTAATCAAAAGGCAGAGAGAGAGTATTCAAATTAGCAAAATCAGAAATGAAAAGGGAGGCATAACAACTGACAATGAGGAAATCCAGAGAATCATCAGTATTTCACAAAACTGGAAAATCTAAAAAAGAAAAATGGATAATTTTCTGGATAGGTACCACATACTTAAGTTACATCAAGACCAGATAAACTATTTAAATAGACCAATAACACCTAAGGAAATAGAAACAGTCATTAACAGTCTCCAACCAAAAAAAAAAAAAAAAAAAAAAAAACACCCAGGACCAGATGGTTTCAATGCTGAATTCTACCAGATCTTCAAAGAATTGACAATACCAATACTCTTTAAATTGTTCCACACAATAGAAGCAGAAGGAATGTAACCAAACTCCTTCTATGAGTCTACAATTACTCTGATTTACAAGCCAAACAAAGATGCAACAAAGAAAGAGAATTACAGACCAATCTCCTGTAGCACAAATCTTAAAAGGTCTTATTAATAAAATCAAACCTGAAGCCAGGTATTGGGTTAAAGCTGGAAGATCAGAGAAGCAGAACAAGCCACAGCTACCTCACCTCACCAATTCCTCACCTGATCCTGTTTCCTCAGACTGGAAACCTCTGTGTCCTCATCTGAATGGATCTCAGCTGAACTGTTGCTAAAAACCTAAAAGCTTAACCAGCTCTAGTTCCTCATCCTCATGCCTTAAATACTTTTCTGCTTCCTGCCATCACTCCCTGGGATTAAAGGCTCTTATTACCATGCCTAGCTGTTTCCAGTGTGGCTTTGAACTCACAGAAATCCAGATGGATCTCTGCCTCTGGAATGCTAGGGTTAAAGGTGTGTGTGCCATCATTTTCTGGCCTCTATATCTAGTGGCTGTTCTGTTCTCTGACCCCAGATAAGTTTATTAGGGTGCACAATATTTTGCGGAACACAATATCACCACAATCTCCTCATGAACATTGATGCAAAAATACTCAAGATCTTATAAAAAGATCAGTTTGTGCTTTTTCTGAGTTTTACAAATCACTAGAGATGCCCTGAGTAATTTGTATTTGTGTGAACGAAAAAAGGACGTAGTCTGGTTGTCCTTTTCCTTACATCTAGTATCCACTTATGAGGGAGTTCACGTCATGTTTGTCCTTCTGAGTCTGGGTTATGTCACTCAGAACAATATCTTCTAGTTCCATCCATTTGCCTGCAAACCTCATGATGTCATTGATTTTTCTCTACTGAGTAGTACTCCATTGTATATATGTATCACATTTTCTTTATCCATTCATTGGTTGAGGGGCATCTAGGTTGTTTCCAGGTTCTGGCTATTTTGAATAATACTGCTGTGAACATAGTTGAGCATGTATCCTAGTGGTATGACTGAGGATTCCTTGGGTATTTGCCCAAGAACGATAAAGCTGAGTCTTGAAGTAGATTGATTCCCAGTTTTCTGAGAAACTGCTATACTGATTTCCAAAGTGGCTGTAAAAGTTTACACTCCCACCAATAGTGGAGGTGTGTTTCCCTTACTCTGTGTCCTCTCCAACACAAGCTATTATCAGTGTCTTTGATCTTAGCCATTCTGACAGGTATAAGATGGTATCTCATAGAGTCATTTTGATTTGCATTTCCCTGATGACTAAGGATGTTGAGCAATTCTTTAAATGTCTTTCAGCTATTTGAACTTATGTTGAGAATTATCTGTTTAGCTCTGTAGCCCATCTTTTAATGGGATTGTTTGGTATTTTGATGTCTAGTTTGTTGAATTCTTTATATATTTTGGAGATCGGCCTTCAGTCAGATGTGGGGGTGGTGAAGATCTTTTTCTGTTCTGTAGGCTGTCATTTTCTCTTGTTTACTGTATCCTTTGCCTTACAGAAGCTTCTCAGTTTTAGTTCCAGAGAAGCTATCTAACAAGGAGGACCCTAAGTGGGACACATGGTTTGCCCTGGGAAGGAGAAATAGATGAGATCTCCGTGAGTGAACTGGAGATGAGGAGGGGCAAATAGTGGGTAGGGGATGGGGGATGATAACAAAAGGGAACAGAATGGTCGAGCTGGAACAGGAACGGAGTAGGAAAACAATGAAAGATATGCCATGATAGAGGCAGACATCATGGGGATAATGATAAACTAGGTGCTAGGGAAGTTCCCACAAATCCACAAGGATGCCCCCAGGTTAGATTACTAGCAATAGTGGAGAGGGTTCCTGAACTGGCTTACCCCAGTAATCAGATCAGTGAATACCCTAACTGTCATCCTAGAGCCTTCATCCAGTAACTGATGGAAGCAGATGCAGAGATCCAAAGCCAAGCACCAGGCTGAGCTCTAGAAGTCCAATCCAAGAGAGATAAGAGGGATTCTGTGAGCAAGGGGCATCAAGATCATGATGTGGAAACCTGCAGAGAAAACCAAACCAAGCTAGTGAGAACTTGTGAATTTTATACCAACAACTGTGGAGTCTCCATGAGACTAGACTAGGCCCTCTGCATAAGTGAGACAGTTGTGTAGCTTGATCTGCTCAAGGGACACCCTGGCAGTAGGATCACGATCCATCCCTGGTGCATGAACTGGCTTTTTGGAGCCCACTACCTATGGTGGGATGGACACCTTGCACACCCTTGATGCAGGGGGAGGGGCTTGGACCTGCCTCTACTGAATGTAACAGTGTCTGCTGACTCCCCATGGGAGGCATTACCATGTCAGAGGTGGGAATTGGAAGTGAACTGGGGGGAAGGCTGTGAGTTGTGAGGATGGAAGAGAGGGGGTTCTGTCATTGGTATGTAAAATGAATAAAAAATTTCTTAATTAAAAAGAAGAGAAAAAAATCATAGGTTCCTCATTATCACAGTATGAAACATATGAATCTCATGGTAAAACTCACAAATGCTCACTTGATTCTTATCAGTCAGAATATTTTCAAGTTGTATTAGGTAAAACTCTTTCTCAAAGTACTTTCTGTCAGTTATGAGTGAGTGGGAAGCATTTTTAAATATATTATGCCAATCTTTTTTTTCTAATTGATATATTTAAGCAATCTAACTCTATGATAATTAGTAACTTGCTAGTACTTAAGTATGCTGCTATTTTATTATTTATTTTCTAAATTAGAATTCTAAAATAGAGAATCAAACATTTTTAACTATGGACAAATTTTCCTATTTATTGAGCAGTTTATAGTAGAGGGAATAATAATAGAAAATAATCATTTGGGGGATATGCTCAATATAACTTGAAAATGCCAATCAAATCTACATACCAATTCCTGATCTAGTCAGGATGTCAATAATTCAGGATGTCTGCTGCTAGGAGGTCTAGCTGGTAAAGGCACTGGCTACATAAGCCTCTTGATCTGAATTTGATACCTGGATCACACAATGAAAACACCATACATCTGACCTCCATGCATGTGCTGTAGCACATACAAACCAACACACACACACACACACACACACACCATCATATATATAGGAATGGTATAAGTAAAATAGAAGTGAGAGAGGCTACAGCAAATGCTAATGAATGTATGAAGGAAAGGGAAGCTTTGTAAACCACTCATGGAAATGTAACTATTACACTAGATTATTAGGATTCTAGGGAGGCCAATTAGGGGATACTATTTTTCTGGTCTGTGTAGAGGCCTAGTATTCAAAGCTACACCCAAAACAATAGAGCTAACCCAATTACAGAAATCGTTACATGGCTAAGCGGCCATTCTTTAAGATGGCAGGCCCACCTTAAACCATGATAAAGAGATAGGAAGAATAATTTTCCTTTTAGTGAGACAATTTACACCTTGCAAGAATTGCCACTACCACTTCCTATAGTAGTAACTTATAAAGCTAAAGCTGTGTGGCTTCATAACTCAGCTTGCTTTTCTCAATTATTGAGAAAAGTGTAACTTTTCTTCTTTGTATCTCTGTTTAAGCACATTTTCATTAATGTTTTGGGTTTATTCTTTCTCCAGAGTTTCTCTTTCCTCTGTGTGTTCCTTTGTATAGCTGAATAAATCTCCTCTTTTATGTTGTTTACTTTCATACTTTTTACTATTAATCTGTTTACATTTGTTTCTCAAGGACATCATCTTTTTTGTATACACACTCTGTGTCTATGTTTTGTGGTGAGTAGGGATGTTACTCGAAAATCTAGACACCCAGCTACACTACTTCTAAGTATTCATTCAAAGAACTCCATACCAACATACCATAAAGACACACATCAGTTTACTGTAGCTCAACTCACTAGTAAATTAGGGAACAAACCAAGGTGTCTTAGAAAAATGTTTTATTTATGCAGAATGGACTTTTTAAAAGAATAATAGTTATGTCATTGGTAGGAAAATGTATGCCACCAGAGACAATCATAATAAACAAATTAAGTCAGCTGGTCTCAGAAAGACAAATACTGTGTTTTCTCTCATTTGTGTTTCCTACATTTTATACTCACATAAAATCATGTGAGTAGAAGTGAAATTGTCTAAAATAACAAAGTAGAGTTGTGTCCCACTCCCTTCTACTGACATTTGTTTTATTTCTATTTTTTTAGCTGTTTTA
>CABHPQ010094914.1:0-22230 GCA_902168405.1 Peromyscus aztecus | reverse complement strand
CATCTTCTCCAGGGCAAAGACTCCCCTGGGGATTCAGCTCAACCTGGTAGATTCAGCCCAGGCAGTTCCAGTCCCCTCCTCCCAGGCTGAGCAAAGTGTCCTTGCATAGACTCCAGGTTCCAAGCAGCCAGCTCATGCACTAAGGACAGGTCCCTGTCCCACTGCCTGGGTTCCTCCCAAACAGTTCAAGCTAATCAGCTGTCTCACTTATCCAGAGGGCCTGATCCAGTTGGGGGCTACTCAGCTATTGGTTCATAGTTCATGTGTTTCCACTAGTTTGGCTATTTGTCCCTGTGCTTTTTCCAATCTTGATCTCAACAATTCTCACTCATACAATCCCTCCTCTTTCTCGCCAATTGGACTCCTGAAGCTCCACCTGGGGCCTGGCCGTGGATCTCTGCATCCACTTCCATCAGTCATTGAATGAGATTTCTAACACGACAATTAGGGTGTTTGGCCATCCTATCACCAGAGTAGGTCAGTTTGGGCTTTCCACCATTGCCAGTAGTCTATTGTGGAGGTATCTTTGTGATTTCTGGGGACCTCTCTAGCACTTTGCTTCTTCCTATTCCCATGGGGTCTTCATTTATCATGGTCTCTTTTTCCTTGTTCTCCCTCTCTGTTCTTCATCCAGCTGTTTTATTTCTCAAAGTGATCTTATTGATCATAAGCAGAAAGACTAATTTTAATATGTACATTTTTTAAAAACTGCATTTGGATGAAAAACATCAAAACAACAGGCAGATAAGACAACAGAGAAACAAGCAGAAAATACTCTAAAGGTCATAATTGACTGGTATCCTCTGATCTGTCAAATTAGTTGTCAAAAGGAAGCAATCTTGATGTCAGTAAATGATAACATATCCATAATATCTTTTAAAGAACAAGGAAGTCTGCCCTTCACCAAGACAAATCTATGTGCAGTAGAACATTTAACTCTATCACAGATTTAAGCAGTCTATTATGTTATATAAATGTTTAATTCCTAGAATTCCTCCTGAGAATAATGTTTGTATTTGAATATAGCACTTAACAAGGTGAATGTTCCTTAGAAGCATATTTAACAGCTCTTTCATTATTTGAATGTAATTTTGTCAGTGCAGTGTTTCTTTGACATATGCAGTAGAAGCAATCATTTTTATTTACAATGTGTTTCAGGTAAAAGACTGTTAAATGACAGACAAAATATCCAAAAATGAAAGTCGTTTTTATTCTTTTTAACATCTCTAACATAGAAATGATATTCACTTACGGTGGAAACTTAGAAAAGTAATCATTTGGAAGATAAAAAGCAAAGCCACATCTAGTGTCACTAATTCAGTGTTTTCAGCATTAACTTCTTAAGAAAGTATTTGTTAAGTGATAACTACATAGAAAGCAACACAACAGTTCCCTCAGGCAGAAACCGCTAGCTGCTTGTCTGAAGTCCTTTCTTACTTACTAATAGAACCCTACCTTTAGTCTGGTGGCAGGCAATATGCCTAGAGAATTTAACACTCTATGCTGCTTGTCTTGAGGAGCTGTTCTGTGATCCAGTTGTAACCAATCAGATACAGGTAGAAGTCCCTGGAGTCCTTTTGTTCACAAATCAAATACCACTGGCTTTAAAGTTGAAAAATTTTGACATTTATATTTCTCAATTCCCCTTTTTCCTGCCTACCGCAAAAAGACAATTTATGCATAGATAATATATTCTAACTACAAGTATGAAGAATCACACAATGAATGTGTTGGCTTCAAAACAAACCTGGGTCCATACAGCATCCTCAAGCAGCCAAATGAGTTACTACCTTTCTTTGAAATCTCTTGACAGCCAATAAAACCCTTCACTTCTTATGTCATGCAATGAGATGTTTTGTTTGTTTGTTTAATGTATAGGCAAAATCATTCTTAACTGGTATTATTTCATTCTTACAGCAAAACAAAAAATTGCTTGCTCAGTAGTGCATTGCTATCCTGAAACTGCCCTTCTACTTTTAATTAGAAACCTTAGACATTAGAGGAAATACAATTGGCTCCTTTGGTATCTTTTTCTTAACAAGATAGCAGAAGAAAGGCAGTCTAGAATAGCATCATTAAGTGTCAGTTCTTCAGGGGGAAAAATGAGGCTATAAACTTGTGAACCACAAAGTCATTCCCAAAATTGTCAGTCCTAAGAAACAGAGTCATCAAAGAGCCTTATTCTTTCAGTTTCTTCTGGAGCAACAATTACACTGCTTCTCACAGCTCTACTTGTTTGAATTTTATCTATTGCATTCTGTTTATGTATTCACATAGTAACTGCATAAAAACACTAAATGCAATCTGCAACAATCTGCAAAATAAACTCTAATAAAACAGCTACTAACAATGAAAACCAAAACTTGCAAGGTAAATTTGACATCTTCAAAATAGTTAAAATTATTCAATGGGCCAATCATGAAATTTAATTTCACTTAAAAATTTATTTTAGACATTTTGTCTTTTTCATGATAATTTGTAAACCAGATTGACTTAATGAGAAGACACTGTAACTACCATGTTTATACAGAAATGCTAGCAAAATGAGACAAGGCTTGAGAAATGTGATTTCATCTGTCATTGTAAAATTGTAGTAATTTGAGATTGTAAGTTGAATGTTATTATGTTTGTATGTGCATATATCTATATACTTTGTTTGGCATTTACAAGTTCATATCAAAAGCCACTATTGATGAACTACCAATGGAAGAAATATATAAGATAGGCATACAGAGATGGGAAACCAGGTTTCATCCCTTTCTTAGACATGTAATTGTCTCAGGACACCAATGCACTCACCAACCCAGAATCTCCTTGATTAAAAGCATTTATAACACATTCTTCCTATTTCCCTCATTTGCCTGACAGTAATGTGCTGAAATTTTCTATTTTTCAGTCACAATCACACCACAAGTTTGATCTTGCTGGTGATTAGTCCCATCCTGAGGCTGTTTCAATATACCACCCTCAGCCACCATGTTAGTATAAACTCAGGACTAGACTAAAATACTTACCAGAAAAAAAAACCAAAAACAAACAAACAAAAAAGCTACCTCTATAGCTTAGAAAATCCTGAGTTGTAAGTGCTGAAGTTCTTGACAGAAATTATAACCTACTCCTACTTTATACCATGTTAAAATTGCCTCATAATTGTCTATCAAAATATTACATCAATTTAAAGTCTCTGCCCATTTTTGGAGGTTATAAAATATAAACTGGGTTCCCAATCTAAAGAATTGTGACTTGCCATCCCATTTTTTTTTTGAGACAAGGTTTCTCTGTGTAGCTTTGGAGCCTGTCCTGGAACTCACTCTGTAGCCCAGGCTGGCCTTGAACTCACAAAGATCCACCTGCCTCTGCCTCACAAGTGTTGGGATCAGAAGCCTGTGCCACCACTGCCTGGCTGCCATACCAGTTTGTGTGTGTGTGTGTGCCAGTATCATGACTTTTTATTATTCTAGCTGAGTAGTGGAGCTTGAAGTCAGGAATGGTAATACTCCCAGCAAAAAAATGTACTTTGTGCTTGTTATTCAGGATTGTTTAGGCTATCTTGTGTATTTTATGCTTCTGTATACATCTTAAGAAAATTTTTTCTTTAATTTTGTGAAAAATTATGTTGTAATTTTTATGGAGATGGCATGGCTCTGTAGATCGTTTTTGGTTGGATGAATATTGTGGTGGATTGTGTAGTAATTTAAACCAGAATGTCCCCCCAGAGGCTCATATGTTTGAATACTTGGTCCTCAGTTGCTGAAACTGTTTTGAAAGGATTAGGAGGTATGGCCCTAATGGAGTAGGTATGTCACTGGGAGTAGAATTTGAAGTTTCAAAAACTCCAGACATTTCCAGTATGCCTTCTAACTGCTTTGCTGCCTCCTACTTAAAGACACAGATGTGAATTCTCAATTGTTCCTGACACAGTGTATTTCTTTGCTCAGTCATCATGGACTCTTAACTCTTTGAAACCATAATAAGCCAAACTAAATGCTTTCTTTTATAAGTTACATTGCTCAATGTGTTTTATCACTTTGTGACTAAGTAACTAAGACAGATTGTTTTCTTTATTGCAATCTCCATGTGGATACCTTTAACAAGTAGAACAGTTACTTATTTTTGTGTGTTAATTTTGTACCTTTCACTTTGTTGATAATGTTTAGTTTTCCAGTCTTTAGGGTCTTTTATGTATTGAAAAATGTTTTCAGTAAACAATGATTAATTGACTTATTCTTTTCATATTTGTATTACCTTAATCTACTTTCATATCATTTTTCTATAAAAATGCTTTTGAAAAAATAAGTGTTTAATTTAAATAGAATTGTATCCCTTTCCTTCCCTCTTTTTCCCTCTATTCCCTCCCCAGTTATCTTCCCTTAAAGCCATAAATTTCTATACCAAATTTCAAGATGATAGTCTCTTTTTCTTTAATTATTTTCATCACACACATACATATAAATGCTATATGGATAAATATTTATAAATACAACCTTCTTTCCCCATTTTGTCATTTTGTGGTTTATGTGCATATTACCTCAAGGTTTACCTCTTTGCATTGAATAATAAATATGAGAGCTCCCTACCCTGGATAATATTGCAGTGATTTGAATAAGGATAGTCTGCATAAGGTCCTATACTTTAATACTTGGTCTCCTGTTTGTGGAACTGTTTAGGAGGAATTAGAAGGTGTGCCCTTGTTGAAGGAAGTGTGTCACTGTGTGTGCTCTTTGAAGTTTCAAAAATCCATGCCATTCTGAGTCTCTCTCTCTCTCTCTCTCTCTCTCTCTCTCTCTCTCTCTCTCTCTCTCTCTGCATTGTTCTTGTAGATCAGTTGCAGGGGATCAAGTAGTGCTCCAGTGTCATGCCTGACTGTTTACATGCTCTTCACCATGATAGTCATGGAATTCTAACCTTCAGGACATGTAAGTCCCAAATAAACTCTTCCTTCTATAAATTCCCTTTGTCATTTTCATCTGTCATTTTCATCCCTGACTGTTTACACACTCTTCACCATGATAGTCATGGAATTCTAACCTTCAGGACATGTAAGCCCCAGATAAACTTTTCCTTCTATAAATTCCCTTTTTCATTTTCATCTCTGACTGTTTACACACTTTTCACCATGATAGTCATGGAATTCTAACCTTCAGGACATGTAAGCCCCAGATAAACCCTTCCTTCTATAAATTCCCTTTGTCATTTTCATAGCACATAGCACTAGAAGGACAGAAGTTGGTACCAGCAAGTGGACTATTGTTCTAACAGGCCTGATCATGCTGCTTTGGGGAAGAATGTGGAAGACTTTGGGACTTTGGACTAGAAAAGTTATTGAACTGTAACTAGGGCTTAATAATCCATCCTAGTAGGAGCTTAGAAGACAGTAGAACTGAGAGCAATGTGGACTGTGGAGGCCCAAATCAAGAGGTTTCAGGGAGGAAGGATATTAGCAATGGTACTAGTGGATATTCTTGCAATATTTTAGAAAAGACTGTGACTGCTTTTTGCCTTTGTCTTAAAGATTTGCCTGGGGATAAATTGAAATTTTGAATTAATTTCTTTGAAAGAGGAGAATTCAAGCCAGTCTAATATTGACTCTATTTCACAGTTATTATTCATCACTCTTATGCACATCTACAGTGAAAAGTGCAAATGAGACAATGAGGAATATAAAATGTAGCATTTGAGGAGCAAAATTTTATTGAAATTTGATGTTTGTTGAATCCCAGAGCCGTGGTTTGTGGTGGAAAACCTAAGAAGTAAAATAAAGGGAGTGATACACTCAGTGTAAGAGCCCATTCTGGTAATATCATTATTCATGAAAAGAAATGGCCTATGAAATTGTCTGGTCATGAAAACACCAACAATCAAACAATTGCATCCCTATCAGGTTACTGAACTTGGCAGCACAGGCCACCTTGCTCTGGATTTAGAGTCACAAATAATACAGGAGGGAAGGGGATATGGAATCTTTCTTCATGGTTAAGGAAAGCTGCTGAGGCACGGCATGTGTCAGGGGTGTCCCTATATGGATGCCAGGGGAGGACATTTCATGAAGCTCTGAAGGTGAAACCTGGATTGTGCTGGAGACCTCAGGATACTGAAGATAACAGAGCCATTGCATGTCTTTTCAGATGGGGTTGAACTAGCCCAAGAGAGAGAAATGTGCTTCAGTCAGTGAAACTGGAAGGGAAGAGTCATCTAAGTCCTTGATAGAACTATTGGATTTGGAATTTTCCCTGTTGGATTTCAGTTCAGTATTTCCTCTCTATGCCCCTGTTCCTCCGTTTTGGAATGGTAATGTATCTTTTGTGCGATTGTATGTTGGAATTATGTAATTTGCTTTTTGATTTTATAGGGGTTTACAGTTAAGAGATTATCTTAAGTTTCAGAAGAGACTTTGAACTTTTAAACTATACTAAGACTGTCAAAGTCTAGGAGGACTTTTGAAGTTGGATTAAGTTCATTTTGTTCTGTAGTATGTCCATAAGCCTATGAGAGCCAGGGAGTGGCATATCATGGTTTAAATAAGAATGACCCCCATGTATTCTTATGTATGAATACTTGGTCCCCAGTTGGTAGAACTGCTCGAGAAGAATTAGGAGGTGTGGCCTTGTTGGAAGAGGTGTGTCGACAAGTTGTGGGTTTTGGAGTTTAAAAAGTCCAAGCTATTCCCAGGTAGATCTCTGTTCCTTTTGCTTGTAAAGCAAGATTTAAGTTCTCAGCCACTGCTCCAGCATCATGCCTGTCTGCCTGCCTGCTGCCATGCTGCCTGTCATGATGATTTTCATGGACTCATCCTCAGATACTGTAAGTACTAATAAACTTTTATAAGTTGTTTAATCATGGCATCCTATCTCATTATTGAAAAAAGGAAAACATGTACCACATGTTGGAATGTTCTTAGAAACAGAATGTATTTCTTTCTCAGATAAGGCTGTCAGAAACATAATGAGCAAGTATTCTCAGAGCTTTTTTTAAAAACAGAACAAGTTACATTCATGAAAATGAAACCATCATAATCCAGCCACGAGCCAAAGACCTTTACTACTAATTACATCACACTGTTTACATTTTAAGGCATAAATTTTGAGAGAAAGAACCCTTTTAAACCAGATAATTAACTAAAGAATTCAAAGCCAGGTCCACATTATAGCTCGTATTGAAAAGCATATCGAAGTCTTCATAGAACTTTGCATTGTACCAACAATCAGTATGTAAACTATGGACTGAAAGTGACTATTATAAAAAATTGTGTGAAATTTAAATATTAATATATAATATAACCTTATAAATATGATGAATTTTTGGAAAAAAACACAATGTGGATATTATGTCTCTGTTGATTGACATACAGCTTGATCTTTTGTCTAACTCATTTCAATTATTCAAGATCAGTTTGTTTCATTTACTACTACAAAACTAAACAGAAAATTAAAGAACAAAGTTATAGACATGTAATAATAATATTACTGTGCTGAGTTTAGCATAGCAATTACTTAGAAGTGATTTCCATAAATCAGCTTTCTTAGTTATAATGTCTGCAGAATGTTCCCATATTAGTTCTAGATATTGATGCAGTGTTTCCATTTTCTTGTTTCTGGATATGTGTTTTTATTTCATTTTCAATACCAAAGTACTCTTTGCAGTTATGGAAATTCATAAAAGTTAGAATAGGTCACTACCATTCTCTCAGCTCATTTTGATACATAAAGCTTCTCAAAAATATATTGGATTAAGAGCTATGTTTTAAGGCCATGGGTTGATAATTGTCAAACAATGCAGAGTATTTGATCATCATTTCTAATATAATGTATTCAATCTAATTGAGACTTAATTAAGAAGTCCACTTAAATGGGACATTTCCCAAGTTACTGAATTAATACTAATTAACAACAATGATCATTGTTTAATTGGGATGGTAATTCTGCTTAATTGGGATGGCTGCTAGTGATTAAATGGTGCTCAAAAAGGAATATCCCAGCTTGGTTTAAAGGCTAATTATACTTCATTTCCCCTTTAAAGACCTTTCTAAAAGTCTTGCTAACTAAAAGCCAGAAAATAATTTTAACTAACCCTTCCACTCCTCCTGCTGTAACAGAAAAGATTTGCAGTTCATTAATTGACATCTTCTCAAGCACTGTACAATTGTTCTTTAGTAGTTAATCTTGAAAGAGCCCAACTTTAGCAAACTATACTCTTCAAAATATAGAAACTCTCTCTCTCTCTCTCTCTCTCTCTCTCTCTCTCTCTCTCTCTCTCTCTCTCTCTGTGTGTGTGTGTGTGTGTGTGTGTGTGTGCGTGCACGCGTGCGCGCGCGTGCATGCTAGGATCCAGAAGCTAACATGCACAAGAAAAAAAAGATAAACTTAAAACTTGTAAATTAGTTAGTTGTGATCACATATGCCACCACTTGAGAGACAGAAGTTAGAGAATTGCCACAAATTCAAGGCAGGATTATGTAACTCAGAGAGCTCTTGTTAGAAAAAATGAAGAAAGTTTGCCTCAATAAACTTGTCTCAAAGTATTAGGGGAGGTATAGGCATACATCAACTAAAGATTAAAACAATATATTAATGCTTTATGTGTAGGTATTAAATTATTACAATAATTCCAAAAAGGAACAGATTATTATGATATAAGAAAGACACACTCAGAATTATATTTTAAAAAATTAGATTGAAAGTAGAGATTAGATTGGAGAAAAACATTGCCTAAAAGAAGTAGAGAAGCTAACTTTGAGCAAGAAGAAACAGTATAAAACCAATAATAGAGAAAACACAACAAACAAAAAATATAAAACGCACTTTTGGCTGGGCATGGTAGTACACTGGGGAAGCAAGGCAGGTGGATATTTGTGAGCTCAAGTTCACACCATAACAAAATGAGTTCCAGGTCACCAGTGAGGTATACATTGTAATACCCTGTCTCAAAAAAAGAAAAGAAAGAAAGAAAGAAAAGAAAACAAAAGAAAGAAAGTAAAAGAAAAAACATCCACACAAAACAACAACAAAAAAAAAATTGACGGAAAAAATACACAAGGTAGCAAGAATGAGTACAGAAGTTACTATCTGAAAGAACTCTAAAGAGATGCTGAATTTAGAAAAAACATGTTTGAGATTTCTACCAGGTCATCTAGAGTCTAATGTTTATCAAATAAATATACCACCAGGGCATTCGTTACAATTCTTCACTAGAATCGTTGTGGAATTCTTCCTTCTTTACTTCAGAAGAAAAACAACCAACTAGTATAAGGGGAAGTAAGATCTTACCCCTTAGTATTAAAATAAGGACAGCTGTAGGAATGATCAACAAGCCTCTTCCAGAACACTAGGGCTTGTGTGAGAACAAACACTACTGTATTGAAGAAATAGACCTCATTTTAAAACAAAGTTCTTTCTTGTAGAGTACTTTTTCCTAAAATCAAACAACATGATTAACAAGCAAGCCATCTCTTCAGCCTCCTAAAATTATTCTTAAATATGAATAAAAATTGCAGGTTTAATCTGGATTTGAAAACAATTGATGGAGAAAGGGAAATTACAACTTTTATTTCTTTTATTTATTGAATTTACAGTGCACTACTAAAATCCCATTACCTTGCACAAAAGTTATATCCGAATATGGAACATAAAAAATTCAATAGAAGCCTATGGACCTTATATTAGGAAAGTATTACACTGTTGATATAGTATAGAATTTAAGCCATCCAACTCTAAGCACAAATATATTTGCAGTCCTTTATGGGACTAAAATGTTATTAAAATATCTACAAATCTCAGGGCCATTGTATTAGAGTGTCATGTGGTGAAGTGATTACATGACTTTGGGCAAAATCATTTTACTGTAAAACTCCAGCTACCTAATTGTTGTATTACTGTTATTTGAGAGTGTTTTATAGTGGTAAAACACCTTCACTAGAACTCAACAGAGGTTATTTTTTGTGACAGACAAAATGAAATACTGTCAAGATGAGTTATATTGCCAGAAAGAAATTAAACAGAAACAGCTTATATTCAAATATCATTAAGTCAGAAGCATAAGCCTTCTGAGACAAAGAAATTTTCAGTTTTCTAATACAACACTCCTTGGTAATATCCCCATGTGACTAAGCTGTATTCACCAATTTGAACCTCCCTGAAGGTCTTTTTTTAACAGCAAGTAATGTTATACTACCATGGCAAACAGTTATTACAATGGAAACTAAACAAGAGTGCTGGATATAAATACTTGGGCACCTCCTAAAATAGCACAGCTCTATCTCATACTTTACAACAGTCCATTTGTGATTACAAATTCTCTTAAGAAATTAAAGAACATTCAGATAACAAAGTAACTCTTTGAACTTGAAGTTATACGTGAACTTAAAGCTTCATTTTTTTGTGGGTTTCTTTATTCATTACACTGTATTGAGCCAGTGAATGGACATAGAATGTGATCAAACATAGCTATCTGCCAAGGTTTATATTAATGTGGACGGAAAAAAGTGTTAGCTCAAAGTGAGAGGTAAAAGGAAACAACAAATATCTTTTTGGTAATCACAGTATTTTGTTCACTGTGTTCATTTAGAAAAACAACATTAAAATTGTTTTACTCCTTTGATATTGATATTCTTGTTTTTCAACAGGTAAATATTACTTGCTTTATAATCAAATAAAAAGAGTCATACATTCTATTACTCATAAATTATTAAAATAAATATCTTAGTTCATTAATAACAATTAGTTTTAAATCATAGAATAATATGTCTTTAAATTTGATCAAAAGTCTGGATCTAGCTTAAAGGAAATAATCAATACGAATACTAGGGAGGAAAAATTAGAAATTATTAAACAAACTATTTCCATATAAATTTCTTCCTTGTTGAATTTTCGTGTGACAAAAGAACTGAAAACATTAATTATTTTCTTTTTTTTCACTGCTTAAAGTATGACCTACAAAAAGCTATGGATAGATACGTAATATACAAAACATTCTTGGTGAAATGTATGGTCTCCTTTGCCCTTATGTTTATATTTGTCTGCTTGAAGAACCACTCCCTCTTATTTTTAGGCACAATTGTTTGTGATATTGAGGAAATACCCATGGCTTTCTCTGTCATATCATCCTATACACTATAGGCCTGTAAAGTATGGTGATATTTTATTTGTAGTGAAATGTGTGGACTTACCAAAATAGGATAGATAATGGACTATTTTATCTGAGTTTGTCAAATGCAAATGGACTAGACATTGTTTAAGTATTTATTGCTTGTATATATTGTATATAGTTATTGTACTTACTGTATATAGTTTTTCTTATATTAGTTATAACTTTTTTTCCTTTTTTCTTTTTATTAGAATAGAAGGGGGAAATATTGTGATATTTTATTTGTGCTTAAATGTGATTTTATTTGTATGTTAATAAATAAAGTTGCCTGGGGACCAGAGCTAAAAGAGAACCATTTAGCAGAAGTCAGGCGGTGGTGGCACATGGCCTTAATCTGATCACATGGCAGGCAGAGTCTCTTTATGGTCAAGGACACAGTCAAGCGGTGACATGAACTTTTAATCCCAGTACCAACCATAAAGACCTGGTGATCTGTATAGACAGGCAGTAATGAGGAAGTCATGTGGTTGGGTTTAGAACCAATGAGAAGGCAGAACAGAAAGGCAATAAAAAGACAGTCACACAGGAAGAAGGTCTCTCTCTCTGGGGAATCGATGGCAGCAAGTGGTAAGCTAAAGGCTATTACCTAATGCTCTGATCTCTTGGGCTTTTAACTCTGTATTTGGCTCTGTGTTTCTTATTTAATAAGACCATTTAGAAATACATCCACAGTAAAGTTTCTGCAGAGAAGTCCTTAGTTTTATGAATGTTCCCATGTATGTCTCAAGTTGCTTTTCTTTGCTGTTTTCAAAATGCCCTTTGCCTTTTTTAATCCCAGTACCAACCATAAAGACCTGGAGATCTGTATAGAGAGGCGGTGATGAGGAAGTCATGTGGTTGGGTTTAGGACCAATGAGAAGGCAGAACAGAAAGGCAATAAAAAGACAGTCACACAGGAAGAAGGTCTCTCTCTCTGGAGAATCGATGGCAGTTTTTTTTAATAAAATGTCTATACTTGTCTTTTATATTCCCCCATATTTTTAAATTCAGTTTTTTATTTTAGAAAAGAAAGTAATGGCACTACTTTCTTTCATTATGGTATTTTCATACGTATTTGTTCTTAGTTTTTCTCTTTCAGCCTTCTCTTGCTCCCCTCCCTTCCTCTAACTTGTCCCTTTCTTCGTCTTTATACACCTGCGTGTCTGTTCATATAGACTACACTCTCCTTTTTCTTTTTCCCACCTCCTTCTTCCTTTAAATTGTCTCTCCTCCAACCCACCAAGGTCCTCTTCTAGTTTCAGGACCTTGATCCCCCTTATAAATATGCAAATAAGGAGTTATCACATATGACAGAAAAAGACTAAGTGTCTATGTGAGTCTGGAATATTTTCCTTAAAATAAAGATTTCTTGTTTCATTTATTTTTTTCTGAAAATGCCATATTTTCTTTTTCTTTATGGGAAAATGAAATTTCATAATGTGTATATGCCACATTTTTATCTATTATCCGTTGATGCATATCCAGGCTTGCTTTACTTTTTAACCTCTTATGAATAGTGAAGCAATAAAAATGTATATACAGTCATCGCTTTTGTACATCATAGAGTCTTTTGGATACAATCAAGTGCACTATAGCTAGATCACATGACATTTGTAGAATCTGAGGGACATTCATAGTGGTTCAATAGTGGCAGCCCTGGCACATATTTTCACTACTAGTAAAAAGAGTTCTTGCCAACATTATTGCCATTTTTTATGTTACCTATACTCACTGGGGTGAGTTAAAATCTCCAAGAATTTTTTGTTTCTATTATTACTTTTTTGATACTCTTTGATAAATTTGCATATAAATGTAATGCATTTAGGTAATAACCAACTCACTCTCCCTTATTCCAATTTCATGAGGTCCTTCTCCCTCATTTGAATGTGGTCATTTGTGTTTCCTCTTTGATGATCATTCAGTGCATTATTTTGACCTAAGTTTGGAACATAGATTCAGTTTTGTAGTTCCTTTACATACATTCCAGATATAAATCTACTGTCCATTGTATTGGCACCAAAGATTTTATTCTATTCTGTAGTGTGTCTTAATTCTGCTGACTGCTTCATTTACTATGTGGAAGTTTTTATGATTAGAGTCCTTTTCAGAATGTTGTTGCCTATGCCTATATCTTCAAATAGTTCTCTGTGGCTTTCTCTAACCAAAGGTTAAGGTCATAGAATCAACTCTGTTAAGGATACATTTTATTTCTGCCATAATCATTATTACTTGCCATATACTGTATTTGGGATGGGCTTCTCCTTGATTTTATAAAACCTCAAGGTACATTATGAAGTTAATCATTTGGAGTTTCTCGAACCTTTTAAAATGTAAATACTTGCAAGCTATAATCTTTTCATTGTGCACTATTTTAGTTGTGTTCCATAGGTTTTGTCAAGTTGTGCTATCATTTTTTATCTGTTTTTTTTTTTGCTTTCATTCTAGGAACTTTCTTAAAATTTTGTTCAGCTATAAAGAAAATGAAGGTATTTAATTTTAGTAATATATTGAGACTAAAAAATATTAAATTCAGCAGGATAATTCAGGTTGAGAAAGCCAAATATAACAAGTTCTTTCTTCTTATATAGGTTCCTAACATATATATATATATATATATATATATATATATATATATATATATGTATATGTGTGTGTGTGTGTGTGTGTGTGTGTGTTAATTTATTTGAGAGTACATGAAGCTAGAGATAAGGAAACTGGAAAGGAGTTCAGGAGAGGGGCAGACAGGCTTTAAGGAAATGGATGAGGAGGTTAATAGAACACGTGAAATATTAAAGTTGAAAAATAATGCTATGGGTAGAAGTGTACAAGCAGAAGTGGATGGCAGGGAGATGGAACAGAAGTGACACAGGGATAGTGAGGGGCAATGAAAATTAAGTATGCATGTAAGTAAAGAAATCTGTTATGTGCATAATAATTGATAAAATATAATCAAAATATAGAAAAATTAAATGAAAATAAAACAGAATATAAAATGCAATAAGCTTAGTCAGTATTTCTTCTTGATTAGAATGAATATGTCTTATTCTTTTCCCTCAATTAGTTTTATAGCAATATCCATATGTAGGAAAGGGTTGCTAGTCTCATCAACTCAAGCATGTTGTCAGTATATCCTTCTTGGAGAGAGAGGTTTCCATATAGAGTTCTACTTTCTGCCTATAGTTTCCAGTATAAGATGACCTACATATTCAATATAACTTTGTATCTGTTACTTTAGATGGTGTTTGCATGGAAGACTTTCAGGGAATCATGCTCTGAGTAGGGGACAAAGTCTGTTCTACTTGTGTTTAAGGTTTTAAAACAGATAGCATATTCTTGGCTACTCCCATTGGAGAGACTGTGCTGTATTCAGTAGCATACTTCTTAGGTTGTCATGTTGTCACTTGCTCAGGGAGTGGCAGAGATGAATCATTCTTAATCTATTCACTCTAGGGTGTCAGGGAAGTAACTCATTCTTAGTAACTGTATCACACTTCTGCCTTCATCTTCATAGCCTGTGCTGCTCTAGCTATCTTTCTACCCACAATTTATCCAGCCCCTGGACACATATTCACAACTAAGCCAGTCTCTGTTTTTGTGTAAATCTTGTAACCAAAAAGAGATAGCATCTCAGAGTCAGCTACTTGTGAAACAATCATTATGTAAGCAGCACCTTGTGGACAGGCAACAATTGGTGGCAGCTTGAATACGCTTCTTTGTGGAAGATGTATCATCTAAGTTTATTGCTTTCTTCTTTAGTTCTTCTACTGACAGTTATAGTCAGTTATTTTCTATCTTCAATCTTCTCTTGAGATGCATAGAGGTATCTTCTAACTTCTCATCATACCCACAAGTCTTTTCATTCACTTTTTGCAGCTGAATTTGAATATGTCTAGACATACACTATTTTGAAATAAAAAAGGAGGATTTGGACATTGTAAATCTGAATGCTCATTTTCCTGCCAAGATCTGAACATTTTCAGTGTTTTTGCAAACATGTCTGTCTCTTTCATTATTCTATAACTCAAATAAAGTAAAAGCAAATCATCAGATGATGTTGTACAGGTCATACAATTCTCTCTCTCTCTCTCTCTCTCTCTCTGTGTGTGTGTGTGTATGTAAAATACTTGTATGCATTCCTCACATGTCATGCATCTTTTTGTTTGGAATTACAACAGACTTAAGAACTAATTTGTGCAGGGATTTGGAAGAGTTTGGAGCTGAAACATAGAGAAGCTTTAGAATATTATAATCACATTTGAATGGGCATTAGAGTAGGTATTCAGAACATTTGAATGATACTAGAAACATTGATAAATAAAGGCTTAATTTAAGTGCTTTCAGTGAAGAATAAAAAACATCAAGAATTGGAAGAGACGCCATTTTCATAATCTGCTAAAGAATGTGACTCGTTTCTGCTCACATTCTCAAATTTGAGGGAAGCTGAATTTAAAACCAAGAGTTAATTTTTTTTGGTATGCCGATAACATAATATTAGTCAGGCTGTGTCATATTTGCTGCTTAGTATATATAGCCAGATTGAAAGAGAAAGAGAGGAAAATGTTTACAATTCAGTTTGGTGGGGAGAGGGCATGAACAGTTAAAGTTATGGACTACTTCCACACTGTGGAGACAAACTACCTGCATTTGTTAAAAAGATTAGTGATGTTAAGAAGAAACGTGTGCACTTCATTACAGAACAATAGGATAATGGTAAGGCTGAAGGCTTCAAAGTGTAAAATTGAAAATCCATTGACACAACATTCATTTGAAAGGACATTGCCTTAAATAGATTTTCTAAATATAGGGGCCCTCTGCAGGTGCTCCTGTTTAGCAACTGGCCTTTAGTGGAAATGCTTTTTTAGATTTTTGTGTAAAGACACTGGGCCACTGCAGCTGTGATCTAAGAAGATTGGGTTACATCTCAAGGTAGCAACAGCACTTTGTCCCATTGTCCATATAGTTAATGTCACAGCAGATCAGTAGGCAAAAGAATTGACTGCCAAATATCACAACCTGAGTTTTTTTCCTCAGTATCCATATGGCAGAAGGAGTCAATGCCTACAAGTTGAGTTGGCCTGTGACTTCCTGAACATGGAATTTGCTTGATTATACACACACACACACACACACACACACACACACACACACACACACACAGAGAGGCAATAAAATTAATTTAATGTGAAACTAAGTCCATATATATGCCATGTGAGCTAGTAAAGTAATATTTAACTTTTGAAAAAAATATATTTTTATAGATCATCTTTCTTTTTTATAATCTATAAGAATGCATATGATCTTTACAATACTAGAGATTAAATACATGGCCTTGAACATGCTAGGCAAACACTCTTGCACTGAGCTAGCCTCACTTGTGACATGATGTACTGCTTTTAAAATGGGTGAAAATGGGTAGTCTACTTACTTTAAAATATTAGTATAATCTGTCTTTGTTAGCTAATAAAAATCATCTCCTTAGGACTACTCAGAAGTATTTTTCTATGAATATATAATTTATTTAATGATTCAGATACATACATTTGCAGTCTGGATAACAGTTCTTCAAATATGGAAACATTACAGAAATACGTTGAATTTTTTTTAATATAACTTTCCCTTTGGCTTATCCAGTAAGAAGTCTCGAAATGAGTTGATTGAGAGAGCTAAGAGTCAGTGTGTATACATGTGTGTATCAGGGATTATTTTTCTATAAGGTTGTTTTAAAATATAAAATGTAATATTTAACATCACATCTTTCTGAAAACTATCAGACTTATTCTGGTAATATTGATATCATTTGTAGGTACTAAAGCATAAATTAAGTACCTCAAATGAAGATTTATATTGTATTTTATATCAACTTAATAGATTAAGTACTTGACATTTTAAAGACATTATATTTATAGGTTAGATAACAGGGCACGGAAACATGAACTAACTAGAGTTGTCTCCAACAGAAAAATGTTGCTCAGAGTTTATAATGAATATAAGATAAAAAAACATTGTTCAGTGTTATCATAGTAGTTTTTGAGTGAATCATGGAAATAGAAAGAATAAAACATTTTAGAAGGCAAGAATAAAGCAAAATAAAAACAGAAAAATGGTTAACATCAAATTTTTATTATACTTTACACCCCAACACACACACACACACACACACACACACACACACACACACACACACAAGCATTGACACAATCGCTACTAGTTATTTATTTTCTACTTAAAACCTCAAGAAACTTTCAACTTCTCAGAAAAATCCTATATTCAGCAGGGTGCTATATACAGCATGTTGTTTCTGTAGTAAATTATCTGATGGTTATATAAATTCACTAGTTAAAAGAAACTGAAAGCTTCACTCCAGGGAACAGTACAAAAAAAAAAAAAGGAGCTTAAAGGTCTCATGACTCAATATCAGTCTTAATCCCATTGTAAATCAGTTCTCTTGTCTCATGTCTTCAATGATTACTTTATTCACTTTAGCAAACAGAAAACCATAGTCACTCCTTACAGAGTTCTACCAGATTTCTCCAAAATTTATCCAAGATACTGCTTATTTTAATATATTTTACCTACCTAAATACAAACATCTTATAATGGATCTGTCTCTTTTTCTATCTTACACTTGGAAATGAAACAGATACACAATAACGAACTTATTGTTTTTTCCCATTATATAACTTTGCAATGTCCTTGATTTTTAAAAGTAATTCTATGTCATCTCATTTTCATGCAGTACAAGGAGTATTGACAATTACAATATTTATTCACATAATCATTTATCAACATCTGGCCATTTTTAATAGGTTTCACAGTCATTAATGAGAATTAGTAAAAGCCAACTAAATTTGCATATTAATTAATTTGACAGGAAAGCTCTAGTTGCATATAGAGTTAACAGACATTTACTGAATGTAAATGACAATTACACTATGTTTTGGAAGTGGTTAGTATATAGGAAAAAGTTTGAGTTTAGCATTACATTTACGTATGAGGAAAAAAATAAAAATGCAAAACATTACCTTGTAATGAAATCATTTTTACTATGACATTTCCTAAGGATATGTGATCAATGTTTAATTTTCTTTAATATTTTCAAAAAGTACACAAAATATGTGAAATGTTTAGTATGTCACACAGTTGCTTAATATAAACCAGGCATCTTTTGCTTTCATTTGTTTATATGTAGACTTAAAGATGTTAACAGAACAGGAATCATAGAAAAAAAGATTATTGTGTTGCAAAGTGAGAAACTACAATTTATTAAAATATATCTTTGCATGATTGTTATTAATTAAATATATATGTGTATATATATATACACACACACACATATATATATATATATATATATATTCATTTATGTGTTCCTGTCTCTGTGTGAGTACATGTGCAGATTTGTGATTATGCATGGGTATACATGTGCTGAGGCAAGAAAAAGTCATTAGGTCTTCTCCTTACTCTCTGACTATTCCTCTAAGGCAGGGTCTCTCCTTGAACCTTGGTTTTCATTTTTCTCAGCTAGACTAGAAATCAGAAATCCCCAATGATTCTTCCATCTCTGAATCCCTTTAAGTTGAGGTTATAGGCAAGCAGTAGATGCCTGGCTTTTATTTGGGTTTGGGGATCTACACTCCAGTTCTTTAAATTATACAGTCAACACTCTTATCCTATGAACCATCTCTCAAACCCTATGATAGTTTGTATTAATTGCCAAGTTGTTTGGATTTTGAAATGCCTGGAAGATTATTGAAACACACCTTATGGAGTTTGTGATGGTGTTTCTAGTCAGATAATGTACGTCACTGAGACTGTGTTTGGGTGATATATTTTATCCTGGCCCCTTTCTATATTCCTACCATCTGTTGCCTATATGCTATAAGGTGAACAGCCTATTCTAGCTAGCACTTGATCCTCCTACCATGATGGTTTGTTACTGAAGACCTGGAATCAACATAGCTTAGAACTATATGATGAAATTTTGAAACCTTGTGTAAGGATGATTTGTTTTATTGTTATTATTATTATTATTATTATTTTACTTTAAGTTGTTTCTGTCACATATTGTGGCTGTTTGTTCCAATACAAAAAGAAAGTTAAATTAGTGCACTCAGATTCTTAGCATATTAGAACTTTATTTGGTTCTAAGAACAAGATAATTCCCAATAAAATGCAATCTAACATCTTCCCTGATTCATGCAATTATGCTCATTTATGAAACAAACAGTTACTATTTACTAGTGTATCTCATGTATGAGAAGCTTAATGTGTCTTAATTTTCTTTTGTAGTGCTAAGATACAGCATTCTTACCCATTGCAACTTGAGGAAAGAAAAGGTTTATTTTATTGCTATATGTGTCCTTCAGTTTGCTTTTTAATTCCACCTAGGACCACTTGCCCAGAAATGGTACCACCCACTATAGGCCAACACCTCTCACATTAATCATTAATCAAGAAAGTATTATACTCCACAGATATGCCCATGGGACAATCTAATGGATGCATGAGATGTATTCCTCAGGTGAGACTTCCTCTTCCTAAATATGTGTCAAGTTGACAAAAACAAACTGGCATGGTATGGAAACCTTCAGACAAGGTACCATTTAAAATCACTTGAGTTTACACTGTGCCATATCTTCTGTTTCCAAATGGATTCTGGAGACTATGGGGAACATATAGATTAATAATATCTACTATATTAAGATAAGTTTAGAGTACCACTCACTGATAATTATAGGAACATTGAAATTGTTTTATCTGAAAATTACAGCAGTTAAAGCATTTTTATAGTTTCAGAATGTTCTTTGTATCCATGAATACTCTAAATGTTATTTATTTAATCAACATAGACAGTTGGTGCTTTTATGTAAACCTTAAATCAACTTTTACAAACTACATGATGTGGATTGATTTCTGGTATTGTTAAGAGAATGCATAGACTGTTTCATCATATACTTCACACATTTTACTGTCAACATTATCTCAGTAATATAGCTTAGATTAAGTCTGTCCTTCTGTCTCCATATATTACAGCACAACTTTTCTTTGTTGGATATAAAATTGCAGTGCTATTTGAAATGATGTTTAGCTGTATAAGGTAAATATCGTGATCAATATAGTCTATTGACTCAATGTGTCTTCTAAAAAAACTGTATCCAATCAAGATAGATATATAATAAATGGTTTCTGTTTTAATATAAGTTTATATTTCTTATACAGATTGCATATGAAAGATTGTGAATATATTCAGTGTTTGAAAGTATTCATAAAAACATCATATGAGATAATATGTCTTTGACACTGTGCAAACTTTTTTTCATTCATTGTCATATTAACTTTTACAAAGACATCACAATTTTGATAATTTAATCTTCATGTTATCAACACAAGGAAGCTCACTGTACAAATAATAAAGTTGTCAAAAGTCTACAAGAATTACAATTCAAATAAAAGTTTTTGACTTCAAAATCTTAACTCTGTCAGCATATTCAATTGATTTTAAATATTTTACTGTTTGGAAAAATCTTTATATTTCATCATTATATATGGAAAACAGACATAAGATTAAAACATTTTCTATTTTATGAACTCAAGTGCAATATCACATCACCATATACTGGATTTCTTAAATCCAATGATTAAAATTGATTATGCCTTCTGTCCCTTTTTCAAGTCAATACCTATAACTGTAATTAATGAGGCAATTTCACATAATTTATCTGGTAATCAAGAGAGGTTTATTTCTCGGGTAACTTACAGCCAAGAGGGGTTGGTTACAGGATCCAGGAGAGATGAGGTAACATCCAGCAGAGAACTCTGGCTTGGTCTCTTATCCAGGTTCCAGGACCATGAGGTATCCAGAAGGGGCTCCCTCTCAGCCATGCCCCAGGGGCAGGTCATAGGCAGGTGTGGCAGTTACCTGCTGTCACTTTAGGGGCAGTGTTTCAAGGTCAAAGCTGGACACATGTATGTGTTTGGATATATAAATACACACAAACACACACACATATGTAGACAGACAGATAGATTAAATGAATAGATAGATGATACATAGATAGATAGATAGATAGATAGATAGATAGATAGATAGATAGATAGATAGATTCATTCTACAATTTCTGCTACTCTATAGAACCCTGAATAATACATGGATACATGTGTGTGATTGTGTTTCTGTACAACAAAATGGCCATTTTATTTTTGAGATCATGTAATTACATCATTTTCCCTTGTCTTTCTTTGCTTCAAACACTCCCATATATACCTCCTTGTTTTCTTCCATACCCATGGCTTCTTTTTCCTTGTTATATGTCTAATTATAACCTCCTCATTCTGTATAATGTTTCTCTATGTACACTCCTTATAACAAAATGGCTATTTTTCAAAACTAAAATGTATTAATTCTTCAAATTTATCAACAAATATTTGCAACTAATTTCACTAAGCTCCAATAATATATCAAGATTCCTAACATCAGGACATGTAGGTTCTACTGTGGGAAGAATTAAATAAGAATTATTTTAGTCACATTACACAAACACACAACAGAATTTAAAAAAAATAAGTATCATGGTATTACATTATCTGGCATCTCTGGATAATTCGCCTAGGAGGGAATACTTCAAGATATTATGCCAAATGGATAATTGATAGGGACGTGAAGATGCAGGAACTTCAAATAATATATACATATCTATAGTATTTCAAGTTATATTGTGAAATACACAGTTGATTGCTAATTATGCTCCTTCATTACATTTCTTCCAGATAATTGAAAATGTTTCTTTGGATACACACACAATGTGACTATGGGTTTTAGGACATGACAGATATGTGGAGACAATAAGACCTCTTTTAGGGGTCTACTTTTGTCCAACTTCCTATGGTGATCAAGATGAGGTTATAGCCTTGCCCAGCAAAATCATTTCCAACAGAGCTATCTCAATGATGCTCAAATAAGATTAGGTGAAACATTAAATAGATTGTAAATAAACTTTCTTTTTTTTTTTTGCCTTAGTATTTTTTTTTATTTTATTTTACAACATAATTCAACTTTACATATCAGTCATAGGTTCCCCCGTTCTCCCTCCTCCTGCCCCATCTCCCCCCCCC